>CAOLHI010004821.1:0-98387 GCA_948474755.1 Ctenosaura bakeri | reverse complement strand
GCCATTAGTCCCAGGGCCACTTGTATGATTCTGGCTCTCATCTGTCGTGTTATCAATAACTGCCTTTGAGCACGCTGCATTGTTTGCTACCTGTCGTCTGGCAAAAAAGCCAACTCTCTGGTCAAGTGCAGTACGGCTCCAATGAACTTCACTGTTGTTTGTGGTACAAGGTGAGACTTCTTGAAATTTATCATCAATCCTAGTGCATTCAATAGGTTCATTGTAGTCTTCAGGTGTTGCAAAACCTCTTCTTTTGTCGAAGCAGCTATAAGCCAGTCATCTATGTATGGTAACAGAACAATACTTCTCTGCCACAGATATGCCGCCACCACGGACATACACTTCATGAACACCTTTGGCACCATGCTTATGCCGAATGGGAGTACTCTGAATCGATAAGCTTGTTTCTCCAACACAAAGGCTAGGTACCTTCTGTGCTTTTTCCTTATCGATATGTGGAAGTAGGCATCTTTTAAATCCAGTGTCACAAACTAGTCCCCCTTCTTCAGCAATGGCATTATCAATGCCAGGGTTACCATTTGAAACCGTTTTGTTGTTATATAATAGTTAACAACCCTTAGGTCTAGAATGGGTTGAAGACCTCTATCTCTTTTCAGTACCAGGAAGTATTTGGAAGAGAAACTCCTTCTTAGTCGGGCATATGAGATCTTTGCGATTGCCTCTTTCTTCAACAATGTTGCAATCTGCTCTTCCAGCTCTGGGAATGCAGGTGTGATACAAATTCGTCCTACCAGTGGTAGTTGATGGAATTCTATCATATTGTCCAGTCTCACTACATCCAACACCCATGAGTCTGTTGTTATCAAAGTCCACGTGTGGATGAAATCTGACAGTCTGTTTCCATGGGGCTTTTTCTCTGTCCCACAACTTCCAACAGCTCCATCAGTACCGATGTTGGCAGTGATGACAGTAGAGGTGACAGTATCTAACATCGCCATGCCATCGATACCAGCGGAACGGATGGTATCGACAGCAGTACCAACATCTGAGGTTTGAACAAAGAGATTTGGATCTTCAACAGTAGAAATGACAGAAAGATGTTGACAGTGCGCAAATGAGGTATTGTTCAGTTGGCTGCAAACTCGCCGTTTTTGTTGGTCTTGCTGTTTCTTTTTATTTTGAGGTTGTCTGAATTTGGACATCGGAAATTTCCTTGAAAGTTGTTGCTGTCCTGATGTTTGATGTTGTTGCTGTGTGGGAGTCAGACTTCTTGTTCTCGCTGTGTAAGGCGGTATCAATACCTGGAGGAACCCATACTTTCTGGCAGTAGAGTGCATTTTCTGTGTGTGTTCTAGTTTGGTATCTGTACCTTCATTGAAAAGACCTACAGAGTTGAAAGGGAGGTCTTCAATCACACTCTTCGCTTGTTGAGACAAACCCAATGATCCCAACCAAGCATGTCTCCTCAAAGCTATTGCTCCAGCGATTGCCTTCCCACTACAGTCAGTAATATGTTTCGAAGTCGTGACTTGTTGGGAAGACAAATGATAGGCCTCACCATACAGAGAAGTAGCAGTCTTTCTCTCATCTTCAGGCAGCATATCTATGAACCTTTTCATCCTAGTCCACAGGAACTGCTACAGTCATCCATATACGCTGCATAGTTTGAGATTTTAAACAAAAGGGCAGCATTCGAATATACCTTTTTCCCCAAATTGTCTAATTTCCTTCGCTCTCTATTAGTAAGTGACACATGAAGCTTCTGGGATTGTCTGGATTGAGCTGTGTCAACAATTATTGAGTTTGGCTTCAGATGCAGAGTCAGCCATTCTTGATCACTCTCAATCAGATGGTACAGTGCTTCTACTTTCTTTGATGTCAAAGGAATAGAAGATGGGGAATCACATGATTTTTTAACAGTCTTTAACAAATAAGGCAATGGTGCAATGATAGATGGAACAGGCGCTCTTATCATGCAGTTCCTGGAAAACAGGATCTTGGAGATCTTCTTTATCCATCTCCACTTGAAGATTTAACAATCTGGACATTTGGAGGACAAGATCAGAGACAGAACAGACATCATCAGTAGATGATATACGCTCTGCTGTCAACACAAAATTCGTTTTAGACTGCTCAGGCACATATGATACATGAGATCCCTCAGACTCTGACAAAGAAAGAGATCTCACCGTACAGTACCAAGGAGAACGGTACCTTGACATAGACAGTCATCCATAAGAGACCAGACTATGAAGTGAATGTTGCTGGACTCTCTTTGTCTCTTTGTCATGTCTGGATCCAGACACTGCAGGCAACATTCTGTGACAAGATGGAGTTGGAGACTTAGTGGAAGACCTCAGAACATGAGGTCGTTGACTAGTCTCCTCTCTATACTAATGGCAAGCCGGTGAGTTTTCCCCTTGGTATCAAGAATGTCTGTGCGCCCAATGAACATCATCAGTGCAAGGAGCGACATCCCTGGAGTCAATGGAAGCCTCCTCTTCAGGGTACCATCGGTAACGGTACGGAGGTGTTTCTCTCACGTAACGGTACCGAGGTGATCTCGTACATGAACATGACCACCTAGAGGGGGTTCTCGGAGGCGATGGCAGAGTTCTATGCCGACGCCTTAGTGGTGAAGTTAACTCAACAAAATCACGTTGTCTTGATCTCGAGTGTCTACCATCAGGAGATTTGACTCTTGGCAATGTGATACAGACCCCAACGAAAGGATCGGAGATGAATCCATGATCTCCCTCAGAGGGAACACAAACTTGTTCAATCTCACTAGATGGTTCCATATCTCTATACACATCGTGAGCAATCATATGATGAATATCCTCCGTCGTTTTTTCAATGGAGGTGCTCGGTACCGTCGGAGACAGAGATTGGAATGGAGCAGGCACACTGGCTGCTCAATCCTTTTAGATTTCTTTGAAGGCTCTTCTCATGATGAGTCCTTCAATTTTCTCTTCCTCATCTTGTCTTTCTCACCTCGAATCATTTTCATTGACAGTGAGATGGAGACACGCTTTTTTGGATCACCTTTTTTCTTTGTTGACACCGAGGGCTGGACAAGTTGTTCTCGATCCTGAAAGTCTCCTGAATGGTGTTGATCTGTGGAGGGTGCAGGCAATGTTTGAGCCATTTTAGTAGGCTGAACAGATTTTCCCAAAGTTGTGGGTTCAGAGACTGACAAAACCTGCTCCCACAAAAGTGCCTTCAAATGGGCTGCTCTATTCTTTCTCATCTGAGAAGTAAATAACTGGCAATGTTCACAATTTTCCACGTTATGGCCCTTACCCAGACAAAAGAGACACTCAGAATGACTGTCTTTGCCGGGTATTTTCCCTCCACAGGTTTTGCAATGTTTAAAAGTTGCCATACAAAGTAGAGTCCAAATCGCAAAAACACACTTGTGGTCCAAAAAGTGTCCGACCAACTGCCAAAAAATTGCCAAGAGATAATCAGAAACCGAACCAGTCCAAGATCGAAAACCATTAAAATTATCAGTCAGTATGAGAAAGGCTCCTTACTTGCTGTTACCGTGGTGGAAGAAAAGGAACTGACCATTACTCGGGGAAGGGCCTTATATATCCTGGGGATGTGGGAGATGGGTCAACTGCCAAAATGCCTGATTTTAGGCTTCCAGAAGGTTCCGAATGCTGTTATCATGCGGGCGTGAAATACCCCATTGTGTGACTCACAGAAACCATGAAGAAGAATTCTAAATGCCTCTCCCTAAACTGAAAACCCAAGGATGTTGAAAGTGGAATAATAGCACTATAATGGTGTAACGCAGAAAGGGCCTTGGATTCTGGTATCAAGTACAAATTATGAAAGTGTATAAATCACTTAGAAATATTATCAGATTAAGTGATATAAATGCATAAAATGCAGATACAAACACATCCATATATTTTGGGATAACTATCCCCAGAGGGACATTTTCTACCCTCACATCAGTTACTCCTAGTTTCTCCACAAAGGTTGTGGGGGATACCACAAAATGAAGGTAGGATGTGCCTTGTTTTAGGAGAGAAAACACACCTGCATAGCATAAATCTTCTCTTTTTTTAGATTTTTCCCTAGCAATTGAAAGGGGATCGCAGGGGTCTGCAGAAACAGCCTTGAGACAGCATGAATCCCACCCCTGCTTTATGTACTTCTAAAATACAGGGCACTAGGAACAGAGCTTTTGACTGAGCACATGTTAAATAGAAAATTAGTGGATCTGACTGTTTTCTTATCTATTATACTGATGTTTTTATCTTGTTTTATATGTTACCTTGTGCAGGGTAGTTGCTAAAAACTTAAATAAAAATAACAGGCTTGGATTCTAAGTG
Source organism: Ctenosaura bakeri (assembly GCA_948474755.1). Lineage (NCBI taxonomy): Eukaryota > Metazoa > Chordata > Lepidosauria > Squamata > Iguanidae > Ctenosaura > Ctenosaura bakeri. The sequence goes on along the minus strand of CAOLHI010004821.1, from coordinate 94,080 downwards.
TACCCTTTCCAAACAGAATCTCAATGGCAGCAGGAAGAGACAGTTTTCACTGAATCATCCTCACCCTGCAGTCCCTTAATCCCACTGTTCCACAGGGTCCTCAGCATTCTGAAGAGGAACAGATGCCTCTGCAAGGAAGGGAGAACTAGTGAGCTCATGGAATGCTTCTATGGGCAGAACCAAACTCAGGAACCAAACCTGAATGAATATACATATACATATGTATATGTACGTGTGTGTGGGGGGGGGTATCAAAACTCAAATACAAAATTTCAGCTAAAAAGCAGTACAGAAATTGCTGCTTAAGTTAGCAGAAGAGCATGGGTCAGTCTTATTAAGATTGGAAAAAATTAAGAGAATTTTATATGAAATCTAGGAAAGTAACCATATTGCACCGAAGGGGGAAAGTGCCATCTTATTTTAAATAACTGGCTTAATAAGTCATGAGGTTTATGAGCAAACCTCAGTTCATTGTATTCTCAGCCCACTTCACAGATCTGATGACTTTTGCTACTTAAAAATTAAGCTGGTGCCTCATAATCCTCTTAGTCTTTAAGGTGCTTCTAAGGTGGACTTTATTACTCCAGTTTCTGAACTATAGTTATATACTGTGTGTATAATCACTTTGGTACAGTCTAAAACTTCCATCACACAAAACACTCAAATACCAAAAAAAAATGTAAGAGCAAATATTAACGAACTCTAACTGCATTTAACTGCTGGACAATCTGGAAGAATTAAGTATAAATCAAATGTTATTATCCAGTTATAAAGGAATTACCTCTTGTGTAAGGCCTCTTTTTTTCACACTTGATAGAATTTCTTGGTGGTTTCCTGAGCCATCATAACCAAACGAGGTCCGTTTTCGTTTGTTGGTGTCTTGTAGGCAACTCACTAAACCCTCCAGTGAATTTTTCTCAGGTTTTGAGATCACAGAGCAGTCTAATACTTCATCTTCTTTATTTTTTTCTACTTTCATTATATTTTTGGTAACTGATGCAGGGAAAAAGGGTAACAAATGAGTTATGGACAAGAAACTCATTAGACTATTACTGATTCCAAACCGGAGTTCCTCTATTATGATTTGACTTGGATTTGATACCATAAAGCATATTACAATTTACTCATAAGGGACTCCATTCCTTACTGAGACTAGTTCAATGCCTTATCATACCACAAATAACTTCATTCAGTACACTGCAACTTAAAATTTATCTGAGCCATCTCCATTATTAAAGTTCTGATCTTAGTTTAACTGTATTCAGTACTGATTAGTTATACTCAGGTACAGTTCTTTCTCCTGAACAATTACATCAAGACAGTAATGAAAACTAGTAACCAGTAAAAAATGTGTATTAACATATGATTAACAAAAACTTTTTCATTTCTTATCACAATGTGAATTTAGATCTGATCAGATAATATATCAAAAGGTGGAATGCTACCTTCTGCATTCTCTTCATCATACAATTCATCTGAATTCATATTCTGTTCCCCTGCATTAAGAAAGAGAAACAAGTTAAACACACATAAAATCGTAGAAGAGACATAGACAATAAGCATGTTACTCAGCTGTCGAAAACCACCAATTCTACTGCTTGTGAAGAGAGGGAGAATGCAAGAGAGCTACCCGATTTACCATATTTCTGGGAAACACTGGGCATAATTCAACTGGGAAATCTGCTGATGAAACTGCTTCTGTCAGTGGAGTTAAGAGAGTAATTTCACTTCTATAGTGAAGCCCCTGGGCACCAGGAAACCTGTGCTGGAGGGCTGGGAACCCTCCATTTACAGGTGGTACTGAGGACTCAAGGGTTATAAAAGTTTCATTTTGCTGGTGGGACAAAATGGTTTTAAGCCATTGAACACCATGTTGTATGAAGGAACAACTTTTGGAATAAGTCCAATACTAGCACTGGCTTCCTTAAGAGTCCTAGGAAAGTCTACATGGAAAGATGAGCAATCATATGATAACATGGACTGAGGTCAGCAACAGAAATGTTGTAAAAAGCACTGATTCAATGCAAAATCATAGCAGCAAAGATATTTGTAATTGAAAAGCTTAGATAGAGCAGAATCCTTCCATGAACAAGTATTTCCATTTACAGATGGATCAGTAGATCTTACACACCAAAGGATGTGATTTTTTATCCTCCTTACCCTCACTGCCCACACCACCATATTACAAACTTTAAAAAAGTGTATCAGTAAGGATAACAGAGAGCTGAGTTCATTTCATTCTGTGAGCAGAATTCAACTTAGGGAACTCAGGATCCAAGCCACACTGCTTGCTTGAAGATCTGAATTCTTTGTGTTAAGAAACAAAACACTAGTGGATCCACCCAAAAGCTTTCTGCCAGGCCTTCTAATATAATGCCTTTTTTTCTGTGAACACCTAAACTTGTAATAATTTTTAGACATGCTTACTCAGAATTAGGTCTCACTATATTCATTCAATGGGCCTTACTCTCAGCCAACTAAGTATGGTAAGATTACAGCCCTACTGACTGTTGGTACAGATCATCAGCTTTACAAACTTCTGATACATTACAAACTTCTGATACATTACCTCTTCTAAAACCACATTCATGTGTTCAGCCTGAAAATGAGAAAGCACATTCTGTAGGGGTACAGTTATGTTGCCTCATTTGCAGTGTTTCTACATATGTTGTTCCTAACCACTCCATTCTTGATGGTTCATGTTCAATGTGATGGGCACACGGGGATTCTCAGATGAAATGTATCAACAGAGCCAATGGGGTAGGACAGCACAAGTGTTCCTGGAATCCTACACATCTTCCACATTCAGCCTGAACATCTGACTAGGAGTCCAGTCCACTTCTGATTCAATTGGTCTTTCTAACTATATATGAATGACATCAACTTACTTGTTTGTTTTACTTTAGGCCAGTGGCTCTTAACCTTTTGTGGTCAAAGATCATTTTGAGAGTCTGATGAAAGCTCTAGACCCCTACCCAAGAAAAAAATGTACTTAAAATACAACTTTCAAAATCACAAAAAGGATGTTGAAGGGAGAATTTTTTTTCTTACTCAGTTCATGGACCCCTCCCCCCAGAAACAGTTTCAATACTTCTTCATTGGTAGTTTTTAAAGCAGTCATCTGAAGATCCAAAAGATTAAGCTTTGTATTTTGCTCAGAAAACATTGTCTAGCCAGAATGTGTTAGTTGTACACATCATCTGCTTTTCTCTTGGTTTGATTCAAATGTGGCTTCTTAGGCTTATGCTATATCTTTCACAGGTCCACACTTAACAGACGATGTGACCCACAGTCTGTACAGATAGTTGAATTCTGTATCTACCATCAAAATAATAAATAAATTATAAAGGCAATCTATTGTTGAGCATGATCTCATGATCTGTGGTTCTGTTTTGTTTTCCCTCCCTCCAGAAACTCTTTACTCACTAATTACACCTTTCAGAAGCTAGTACTAAAAAGCTAAATACTCTTGGGGGAATTTCAGAAAAGCCTATATAAGACAGCAATTTCCCCAAACTAAAATAAGAGTGTACTACTCCCCCAGCTATAATCACAAAATAGTTAAATTACTTGAAAGTTAAGGAGTGACTTGTTCTCGACATGCGGCAGCATTTGCAGGTCAGCCATATGCAATTACCGGCTCACACAAGTTACCAGTAACTTGTAAACAAAGCCTAACTCAAGTGAGATCCCATAAACTGAACTAGCAGGAGGAATGCAATGGACCAAGACAATGCAAGAGGAAAAAATAATGGAAAGATCCCCCTTAAAAAAAAACCCCCATTGATTTCTTGGTTGCCCACATCAAGCATATGTAGTCCTCTCAGCTAGAATTTTCAAGTAACAACATCCCGCACTATTGTAGCAAAATGATATGTTGCAAGGTCCCTATTATAAAGGAGTGGTGCAACATTATATGTTATTAACAAAGTATTCCAACAGGTCTTCAGAGCTGATGTTAAATCTTCCACCATTTACTGATGTATTGTGCCTTTGTATTATGGTGCAGTCCGTTATGAATACTTAAGAGAGAGTAAGTTCCCACTGAACACAGTGGAATGGATTACTTCTGAGCATGACTTCAATCCTTCATCATGCTTACTTGGTGGTAAGCCCTGTTAAACTCTGGAAAAAAGTTAAATGTTAACAACGTGGGGAGGGGATCCTATCATCAGCTGGCTCCCAGTTCCAATGTTATTTTTCTTTCTCACATTTCTACTTTCACCCACCTAAAGTTGCCTTGCCACCCACATAAACCTCTGAGCAGTTCTCACCACTAATGGAAGATCACCTGAGGCCACTTTAAATGGCTGAATCCCTCCTCTGTCTCATGAGGTTACCTCCAATTATCCTATCTCCCTCTTTGTATAGATTCCAACAGCAGGTTCTCCTCATTTACTTGTCTGCCAAGTTACAAAAGTTATGACAAGCAGCTGCTTCTGCTCACTTGCCTGTGAAAGCAAGCTTATGAGCAGAGACTGCTTATAGCTATGTTGCCCAGAGCACAAATAAACAGGTCACCTTCACAGCCACCATCACTCTGGGTAGCACAGCTGTAAGAACATGGTCAGCTGAGCTGAGAGGAAGAAACTAGCAGTGAGCAAGCAAACCAAGGATGTGGCTGCAAAAGCATGATTACATGCATACTCCTCACAAATAGCTAAGACTGGGTGCAGGAGGCACAATCATTACTACTCTGCCACAGAACAGGCTTACAAGTGAATGAGGAAACAAGGGTTGTTACAAGGAGCCACCAGATGCACTTGCTCACCGATATTCCTTCTCTGGATAAGAGTGCAGCTGAAACTGGACCCAACACTCCATGTTCAGAGAAAGGGTTCAGGCAAGGAGGCAGCAGCTACTTCTGGAAACAGCTACCTTGCACTCTTTCTCTCTCTGGGCCACAAAGTGGTGGGAATCTGATGCAGGAATCTGGGCCTGGCCCCAGGACAGTCCTTCAAGGAGCCATGCTCCTTGCTCACATGCAGCCACTTGGCTGTAAGCCAATCCTACTTTCTTGCTCTCTCAGCAACACTGCTACAAGGATTGCACCCAGTCCCACCCAGAAAGGACAAGTTAACAAGGGCAGAGGACAGGCAAGAGGGAAAAGTGTTTTCATCTCCAGAAGGGAAGCAAGAGGAAGGATGCCAAGAACCCCTCCTTCCTCAAATCCAGGACCATTTCTTCACTAGACTGTTATAGTGCTATTATTCCACTCTCAACCTCCTATGGAATCCTGGGGTTTGCAGTTTAGGCCCCTCTCTAGACTGCAAACCCCAGGATTCCATAGGATGTTGAAAGTGGAATCATAGCACTATAACAGTCCTGTGCAGAAATGGCCCAGGACTAGCCCATGATCCTGGTGATTTACTTCAACTCCAGAACCTTTTCTTTTTATTCTCCTGAAAGGATCTGCCTCTCTCACGGGGACGAGAATTAGGAATCTTTCTTCCCAAGCCTGCGAAAGGAGAGCAGGAGCACAGCTGCCGCCATTCTCTGGCTGCCCCTGCTGTGCCAGGGAAGCCAGCCAATCAGCGAAGCAGGCCTCCGGGCGCGCGGGAACTCGGCCACCGCCCTCCCCCCGCCGCTCGCGCCCTCGCCGTCTCGAGCAGCGCGAGGCAGGGAGCCCCCGGGGTCGGAGGGTCACGTGGCCGCTGCTTCCCAAAACCGGAATGGCTCCGAGGAGACTGGGGCCATGCTCTTCCCTCTCCTTCCCACGGCCAGCCCCCCCCCAAAAAAACTATTCTCCCCAAAAATCACTGGGCAGTAAGAACGGGCGACGCTGCCAGGATAGGCCCTCCCTGCAAGGCCAGTCTCGCGCACGCCCGTCTCGCTGCCAACTGTGGACTAGTGTCCAGGCAACGGGAACTTCAGCTGGGCAGCGTGTGCCTCCAAGCAGGTCTACCGAGAGAGAGAGGGGAGGGAGGGGGAGTTGCTGTTGCCACGGGTGCCGCCGCCCGGCTGGCTACCCGCGAAGGCGCGTTGTCGAGCCAGCCAGCCGGCCCTCTTTGGCTAGCGCGCGCCACCAGCCTTCCGGAATGCCTCCCCCCGCCCGCCCACCCGAGCTCCAGCCGCCGCCGCCCTCCTCCTCCTCCTCCTGAGCGGGTCTATGTGGCGGCAGGAAACAGGGGCGTACAGGAAAGGAGCGTTCTAGGTTCTACTCTTCCCCCCTCCCCGGGAGATGGAGGCGCCCGGGCTGCGTGGCCCGTTGCCTGCGCGAGCAGCCGAGCCGCGCGGCCATGGTTCCCACACGCACCGCCGCGAGGCGGGGAAAACGGCCGGGAGGGGGGGGGTGCGGCGGAGGGAGGGCGGCCGCTCCTTCGTCCCAAACGGGCGGCCCGAAAGTAGGCTGGGGAGGATGGGGAGGCTTTCACCGCAGCGGGACCACGCGCACCGTGAGGGGCCGAGCGAGGTCCCGGGCGCTCGAGAGAAAAGTTGTGAGGGGAGTTGGGGGAAGGGGCTTACCTGGCTCCTCCTTAGGCACTGTGGAAGGGGGCAAAAACGAGGAGGAGGAGGGTTGGGGGATCCCTGGCCCCTTGGTCTCGAGTGGGTGCTTTTTCCTCCTCCTCCCCCCTAAGAGCGGCTGTGGCGCTGGCTCCCGTGTCTTCCCCTCCCCCTTAGCGCTTTGTGTGTGTGTGTGTGTGTGTCCGTGCGCGCGAGGGTCCGCGCGCTGCGCTCTCGCGTGACGTGACGGGACCGTGTGTCATTTCCGCACAAGGACACTGAGCCCCGAGGAACCACTGCGGCGGCGGCGGCGGCCACCCGGGACGGAGAATGTGCGGGGGAGGGGGGAGGGAGGGAGGAGAGGCGGGCTCAGTTGAGGCACCACTGCGCGCCGGGGAATGCGGCGGCGGCGGCTGCCCTTTCCTTCCACACCGTTGCCCGCCGCCCCCTCCCCCGGCCGCAGACACGGCTTCTCCTCCCCGCGCGCGCTTGTGAGCCACGCCCCCTTCCTCGTGGCCATGCCCGCTGAGGGGGAAAAAGCCGCTGGGGACAGTCTTGGTAGTCTCGTGCTCCGCTTTTCAGCTCTGCCGCCGGCGCCGCCGCCGCCAGATAACTGCCGTTAACAAAAAACGACGGTTAATAATAGGAAAACCACAGTGCTGCCCTCGTGAGAGGCGTCCGCGCATCTGAAATAAAATACACTGGCCCGGAGGGGTGGTGGGGAGAAGCGAAGGGAGACGGAGGCGATGTTTTAGGAACGTCTCCTCATAACCTCAGAAGGGCTGCTGGGGAGACCCCCCCACACCCAGGCGGAGAATCAGAACAATCCGCCCTGAAGTGAACGGCCAGCGCTTCGGCTCTCCTTCCCAATTCCCGCCCCCGTCCCTTACTTCCCGCTCCCACTCGCGGGCCGGGTATTTCCTTTGGCCGAAAGGTCCACCTTAGCCGCGCAAAATTCTTCGAGCAAATCGGGGCCATTTCCGCACTAGACTGTTATAGCGCTATTATTCCACTTGCAACTTCCTATGGAATCCTGGGGGTTTGCAGTTTCGGGAGGGGCCGGCCGGTGCAACGAATGCTTCTACCCGCGGCTTTGTATATAAAATATGGCCATTTCCGCACGAGCCTGTTATAGCGCGATGATTCCACTTTCAACGTCCTCTGGAATCCTGCCGTCAGGCCCCTCCCGAAACTGCAAACCCCAGGATTCCAGAGGACGTTGAAAGTGGAATCATCGCGCTATAACAGGCTCGTGTGGAAATGGCCTATGACAACTCGGTTCTGTGTTACTGGGCGCGCCATTTACTTCGTAAATGGGGCTCTGTACCCCTCCCCCCTTTTTTTTTTACCTGAGGAGAATAGATGTACTATTTGTGCAGATGTCTGTGAATTTGTCCATATCTCCGTGGAGCTGCCACAGTCTGATACAGTTATACCCTTGGTGCCAATTATAATAATAAGAGTGATGGAGGTGGAAAGGACAGCAAGTCCCCTCTAGTTTAGTCCCCTTGCCGTTCAGAAATAGGTAAACTTGAGAGAGAGCCTTTAAAGACCAGTTGGTCAGGACCAGGGGCAAAAGAGCACAGGTACTTTGTGATCTAAAGAGATGCCACAAATTGTTGAATAGTTTAATAAGAACAGTTGAAAATTTGGTTGCATTAACACCCATGGAACGTTTGTGTGGTTTCATATTTGTACTCTTTAAGATTTTACAAGATTATTTCTCATTGGATGTATAATGTAAAATGTTCACCTTCCGTATTTCAGTTTCCTGTATTACTGTTTTTTCAAAATAAAGTTTAAAGCATCCAAATACATAGATTATGTTTATCAAAACTTAAGGGAGAAAGGAATATCATACTATGAACCAATGAGACTTAGATCAACCAAGTCATTTGGACTGTTTATACTAAGTAACATTACACATCAGTGTAACAAATATATACAAGAAAGGTGTTTCCTTTTTCCCTTCAGCCTTTTTCTCAAATCCTACAATTACCCTAATTGTTCCCTTTATTTAATCTCTTAATCATTGTTGTTCTGCATGGAAATTAAGGCTGAAAAACTATGTGTATTTACCTGAAAGCAAACCACATTGACCACATTCATGGGATTGCACTAAATGTGCAAATATAGCAAATTACACTTGCATATGCCTGGAATTATGCACGATCCAGATATTTTTCAATCATTTCCCCTTTTATTGTCTTCCTACTGCAAGCTCCTTTAGTCAGAGACCTACTTGTTAATTTATATTAATCTAAGGTTGGGGTGAAAACCTCTTTTTGGCTAAATTCCAGTTTGAGGAGGGTGGCAGAAGCTACATTGAGCTAAGCTGAGGTGGGCAACCATGGAGATTCTCAGACTACACCCTCTGCCCATGTCTTGATCGCTGTAGGCTACAAAACACCTCTTCCAGGGAAACCAATTAGGAAGCTCATTTCCAAATTTCCAAAGTTGGCTCTCAAGCAGGTAACAACGTGTGGGTAAGGAAGAGTCTTATATTAGGCCAGAATCTTATGTCATTATAGCTTCTGGAGTTGCTGTTCTCCTTTTTATTAATATTTTAAAAGATGGTGTGGTGGGGTCTGGTAGAAACATGGGGGACAGCTCTCTGCTGTGTCTGGACTGCATGATTTTCCCTTCTGGGCTAAATGCACAGAATGGAGCCAAGGACAGGCAGTATCCAGGGCCAAAACAGAGGTGGGAATGAGGGGGGAGCTTGTTGTAATAACTACTTTATAGACATTGTTTCACCAAAATTCCTGGCTGCACGGCACAGCTCAGCTGCATGGTACAGCTTTTCTATCTGCAAAGTATAGTTTTCTGTACAGGATATTTAAAATTTGAATGCATTTAAATAACTTCTTATCTCTGATGATTGGTGATGATTAACAACAGAAGTTTTCAGGGAACAGTGGAACCCCTTGTGGACTACAGCCAGTCATGGGCGAGATGTACCACTTCATATACCATCTTCTACTTTTTGTAACATTCTTTTTTTACTGTTTCTTGCTTCCTGAAGCAGTGGTTCTCATTTTTGGTTTCCCTTTTTTGTCACTCAGCTCTGTCCAGGTGCTTATTTGCTTCCTTGGACATCACTTTGTCTTTACAGTTCATACATATGTTGCATCTATTTTTTCTTTTACTAATATCCATGACATTGTTGTTCTCTTTTTAAAAACATCCCACATACATCCCACATCCCATCTCTCCATCTATTACAGAGATCAGCAACTGGGGGCTCTCAACTCTGCCCAGGTGCTTATTTGCTTTTTTGGACATCAATTTGTCTCTTACAATTCATAAATCTTTTACATCTATTTCTCCTTTTGTTAATATCTATGACATCATTATCTTCTTTTTAAAAACATCCCAAATATATATTTTTCAATCTACTATAGAGATCAGCAACTGGGTGCCTTGGGGCCATATCTAGCTCTGAGTTTTGGCTGGCAAATGTTTCTGTATATGTTTGGGGGAAAACTGACCAGGAAAACTGTCACAAATGTTTAAATGCAGTATTATAAACTAGATGAATGACTAATTAGTGATCAAGTTGTAAATGCTGACAGCCTAGTCTGCTGAAATTCATGCTTGTATGGAGTAAATGCCACTGGCTGCTACAATTTCACCTTTACACAGTAAGCTTCACTTGCTGAAATTCCTTCTTCCTCTCCACAGTTCTTACAGATACCTGTTCATGCATGGCTACCTTCACTTAATATGTAATTAAAAAGTTAAAGCATGCATACCTAGTAATGAAGTGTTGGGTTACCTGAAAATGCTTTGTGAGGCTTACCAATACAGGCACACAGTTGGGAAAAGCAAACTTGTGCAAATCTGATTCTGCTTCAGAAATAATAGATTTGTGTGCTTGAGCTTCACCTCATTGCTACTCTGTACTCTTGGCCTCAGGCACAGCTGCTATTAGGGGGCCCAAGCCTAGAAGGGACCCTGCAGGGGCTCAGCTATCCACTCAGGAGTATGATTTGTCTGTTCTCATAACTGAAACACTGAGTGAAAAGGGAATAATAAGCATGCTTATTTCAAACAGACTACTCCATCAGCTTAGTTTGGCTTTCCATACATTTCCAAAAGCATTTTGACATGTTATGCACAACTCATTTATTCAGAAATGTAGATTGCTCCTCATTTCAAGTTTTTAGTTAAAATGCTACTTTTTGGCAATTAAAAAAAATCCACTTAATTTTTGTGGGGTACATGGGTTGTGTCAGTTCTACATAAAGTTGTATTTCAAAGGCATTTAGAGATCAGTAATCTGAATCATGCAAGACCATTATAACAATAAATTACCTTCCACACAGAAGTGTGTGTGCATGAACACACACAGAGACATTCAAGATCAGGAGCAGGCAGCTTGCTGCCCTTCAGATGTTTTCGACCACTATGATCTTTATCAGCCATGCTGGCTGCAGCATGTTTTGCTCAAAAACATCTGGAAAGCACCAGGTTGCTTACAAATGTTTGACATTTCTGGCTTGGCAAATAATTGTTTGGGGAGCCAGTGTGGTGTAGTGGTTTGAATGTTGGACTGAGTCTGGAGAACAGGGCTCTAAACCCCACTGTCATGGAAACCCACTGGGTGACCTTGGGCAAATCACACTCTCTCAGCCTCAGAGGAAGGCCATGGGCAAGCCCTTCTGAACAGATCCTGCTAAGAAAATCCCCTGATAGGGTTGCCTTAGGGTCACCATAAGTCAGAAATGACTTGAAGGCAAACAGTAACAAATAGTACTTCAGTCCATTGATGAGATTCACACCAACTTAGAACCTCTGTGGATTTCTCCTAGAACAGTGCACTACTGTAGCGTTGCATGTCCTTTGGCTGAGAGAGGGGAATCTTTTGGTCAAGTACATCAGTAGGAGCAGCACCATGTCCCAACATGCAAGTAGCCGCTCTAATGCTGACACATGTGAACAGACTCTATTCACATTCATATAAACCCACACAGCACACATAAGCACACACACTCCCTCCTGAAAATGCTTTCCCTCGATGCAACTAACCTTTCCTTTTTATTCAATTGGCATTAATGGAAGCTCTTAAAAATCCTGGTTGAAACAGGAATGAACTACCTTTTTCATAAGATTTTGCAGCAAAGGAGGGGATTTCTTATTTTCAGCCAGTGATCAGAGATATTTTGTGGCCAGAGGAAAGGGAAGAACTTGGATGAAAACTGGAAGATTGGATTGAGACCCCCTCCCCAAACTACATCGTGCTCATGGGTCAGCAGTACCTATCAGTGCTTCAGGGAGCAGTTTATTGAGCACATTGCCCTTCCCAGTTTGAGAACCTGCATTGGTTCTGTATTTAAGTGCATTTTCTAAAATTAATCTCTAGCTTTGCTAACATGAGGACTCTCTTCTCTGTCTTACAGAGATGTATGAAATTTGATTAGAAGCATTCAATTATCTGCTGGGTCTTTATTTCCAAAGGAATAACCACCAAATTATTTTCTGTCTCAGTAATGTCTACGTAATGTAAGACCTTATGCACAATACATCATTTTGAGCTAACTGACCTGCAAAAATCTTCCATGAACACCTGCAGGCTGCAGTTATATTTATTAACAGTATAGCCCTATGAGTACAGCCCACTAGAGGGACCACGGTTCTTGGCTGTAATTCTATACTCGCTTATCTGGAAGTATATTTCAACTTGATGGGATTTCATTTTAAGTACATCTTCAAAGAACTGTATACATCGCACCCAATGCCTCCCTTTCACAGGCAGATCTTGAAGATTTACTAATGCAAGGGATTCTACCATATATGAGTTGTAACACTAATCTGTATAGGAAAAGATTTTCACTCTCTTGTTCTGTTTTTAAAAGCTGCTTGGCAGTTAGTTGTAATTGGTACTGCCATGCATGGCATTTATTTATTAAAATATTTCTTTATCATCTCTCAAACTCTTAAGGCCTCTGAAGTGGTGTACAATGAATAAAGGCAGATAAAAATCTTCTTAAAAACAATTTTATTTGAAACTAGTTTTCAAAAGACACACATACTTAGTACAAAATATCAAGCCTTGCTTTAAGGACCAAAAACTGTATAAAACAGTTGAGTCTATACTGTTTGCAAAAAACTTAAAAGGAATGGAGCTGGCCTGACTTCTCTTGGGAAGGAATTCTGCAACCGGTGCACCACTGACTCATATGGGAGGATGCAATCCTTCATACATCCTAGCACTGAACTATTTAGGACTTTGTACTTCAAAACAAACACTTCCTACTGAGCTTAGAAGTTAACTGGAAGCCACTGCTGTTGGTATAAGAGCAATGATATGTGGTCAAGCAGTGCACATTGGACAACAGTCTGCCTGCTGCTTTTTCAAGGGCAGCACCACATAAAGTGTGTTACAATAGTCTAGTTGGGACATAATTACAACATGAACCACTGTGGCCAAGTTTGCTTTCTCCAGAAAGGTGTGCACCTGATGCATCAACCAGGGCTGAGTAAAGGCACTCCTAGCCACATCACCCAATGAGATTCTAGGAGTACTGGTGTGATAGGAATGCAATTACATCAAGAAGAGGTTGTAATTCCAAAACTGCTTAGGCTTTTCTGCTAACAAACAGAATTTTGGTCTCATCTGGACTGAACATGTGAATATGGTCTTTGTATGATGCTATTCCATAAAACTTTTGCATTCCTATTGAGATACTGTCTTAGGGCTCTATCTAGTTAGCCATCTATGCTGTCCCCAAAGATACAACCATGCTTCCTCTTTGCTTTTTCTCCTTCTTCCAATAATAAAAATACTTTTCCATCATAACTAAGCATGGAGGAGCTGCCTAGAGCAGGTGCCAACCTACTTTTTTGGATTCTGGCAAACCTTATGTTTTCCCCACACACTCGGGATACCCATATCTTGTGTGGATGTTGCCCACTTGGCTACATAAAGATCCACATTCAGACACTTCGGTTCACTTTTAATGTTATGAGTGCGGTGCTATTGCTTGTGCTTGATGTGCAGTCCACACTAGGCAATTAATTTTTCATCATTATAATATACCCACTAATCTAGCATTGCAAGCATATACATTGGCATAAACATTTAGGATTGGGGTGCTAATGGAAGTATTTAAGCTTGTACTCTAAAAGAATGAATAAACATAGCCTATATATTCCTGTCAGACTTCTGTCATCTATGAATAAACTGCTTTATTAGCTAAAATGTGAAGGGGAGGACGAAATTGCCAAGACAAAGCCACATTTTGGTAACATGCTTTGTGGCATCTGCTTTGTTATGCTGGTGTTGAACATAATGATGCAAACAAGTAAGCAATTGTACAAAATTATTGCCACTGATTTGCATATGAAATGCACACCTTTTACTGCTGCATGCTGGCATTGTTTAACTAGATTATAAATAGTAGAGCTCAATGTGCAAATGAAATAGAAAATGGTCTCTGATGAGCACATGCAAGGAACGAAGAGCTATTCAGACAATGCTGAAGTTGGAGAGCTTTCACTGAAACCAGCTAAGCGGGAGGGGGGGGATGGTTATTTCTCAGTCATGCTTTCTGTAAAAAGGGCTGCATAGAAAGATCCATAAGTACATGTATTTGTCTCTTTCCTAAAAAAAAGATAGCATCACAGAATGGTAATGGTAGGAGAAAGGGAGAAGTCATTAAATCCATTAGCTTTCAGCTAGTTGTTTAGGACCAACTTGTAGGTTATAACCTCATTTAAGGGTATGTGTGTCATAATAGCACTGCCAAAATATATGGCAATTCTTTTTAAGAAGTGATGACTTTAACTGTTCCTTCAAAACTAGCCAGCCAAGATGCTCCCTGCATTTCTGTCTCAAAATCTATTGGGTATCACTAAAAATTGTGTGGTTATCTTCAAGGACCCACATTCTCTCCATTGAGCAGCAGTCAGGTTTTCTGCTGAGTAAATACCGAATGACCTTTGCAACACACCCAGTACTCCACTACAGAGAGTGTCAGTAAAAGTTATGTCTTTCAGGAAATCCTGGCCATCAAAGGACTACTGCTAACTTTTTTCCACTGATCTAAACTCCCTAGATAGTAAAATATATAACTTTTAACAGGGGAACTTTTGTCTCTTCTAAGTTAGTGAAAACAGGTGTAGCTCCTGGCTTCTGGTTGGAAATAAGAAACTGGTGATCGATTTATTAACCTAAACTCTATATAGTGTGGATAAATGAAAATGTTTGCCAATTTGTTTACAGTGAATTTTCAAGGGGAACACAGTTTGCATTACACACCTATGAAAGGTGGTACAAATCCAGCATGGTGTAGTAGTTTGAGCACTGAACTACAATTCTGGAGATCAGCGTTTGAATCCCTATTTGGCCATGGAAACCCCTTGGTTGATCTTGAGTCCATCACATTCTCTCAGGTTCAGAGGACGACAAAGGCCCCAAATAAATCTTACCAAGAACACTCCTGGTTCACCTTAGGGTTGCCATAAGTTGGAAATGTAAGCATAAATGTAGGCCACAACAACACATTGAATGCTCAGAGTAAATTACCAAGAAGACATTTTGCTTTATATTTCCATGAAAGGGTGGCAAAGATTAAGATTCTTGAGAGATGTTTTAATAGTGTTGCTTCCAACACTTTTCTACCCCACATTTCTGTGCATGTAAACAATTTTAGAAATGCATCCATCCATCCATAAAGATCCATCTTTAAATGAAACTATATTTTTTTATAATTTTATTGTGGAAAAGTTATTAATTGGCAGAAAATGCATCTCTTAAATTTGGTCCCCTAACTGCAGTAGGGGAGATATTTTTGAAAGTTTCACAGATTTATCATGTACTTCCATAACTTTTGATTTGAAATAAAATACTAGAAATTTCCACTTCTTCTCTTTTAAGAAAGGGAGGAATCAACTGCTTTAAATCTCTCAAATACAGGCATAAAAAACCTGCAATAATCCATTCTGAAAAATGGGATTCAGACCTCTGTAGAAGAATCTCTTACACATGGGGGAGCCAAAGTACTCTTCGAACAAACACAGAGGTAACAATTATTTTAGTCGGAGAATATGAAGGGACAAGGCATTACAAAGCCTGTATATTATGAGCAACATAATCTTCTTTAAAAAACCTAAAGGAAATAGGATGAATTAATCTTATGTGTATAATTTATCTTTATTTAATTTACAAATATTGTATACTTCATTAAATATGGTAGCTATGGCCAGAATGCTTTGGTGATCTGAAGCACATCTACAGAATAAGAGGAATGGTTATAGACAATGCTCGCAGGGATATTTTCTCACCCTTCAGTGAGAGAAAAAGGGTACTGGTGATCTGTGGGATAGAAGGCAGTAGGAATGTGGACCTCATAACAAAGTTACTTTACAACTCCTCTGCAATAAAACTGGCATACCACATACAAGCATACTTCAGTTAACAAAGCTTTTGACAAAGAAGCTCCTATTAACAAAAAGACTTTTTATGGGAGTCCAGTCTGCCCCTACTTCTTGTCATTTGCCTTGGATTGGCTTTGGGAGGATGGTGAAGGGGGGGTGTCAGAAAAAGACAGACATTCAATGTTGGGTTGCAGCAGAGTGTCTGCAGTAAACAGTGCAATAAAGATTGACATCAAGAAGAATGGGATTCTACTACAGTGATTCTACTGTAGCTGTGTGTACTTTCATGCAACAGGTAACATAAATAACAGCCTCTAGAATTACTTACTAAGCATGTGAAGAGCAAAACAAAGAAAAGAGGAAAGCTGATTAGCCTGTCCCAACAGCTACTCTGAAATGTGAAAAAAGCATAGATCTATAAAATCTTGCCACCAATATAGAAATCATAAGAAAAGGAGAGGCTTGTTAAAAGAAAAAAGAAAAAGAAAAAAACTAATCATCCTAGGATGCATTTTGGAAGAAGCTTTCAAAGTGGTCTCTAAAAGATTCAAAATCTTCCTGTTTACATATGCAAGGCTTAAGCGACCTAATTGTTCCATTTCACATGTGCAGAATGTTCATTTTGAATAAAAAGTTTGCTGAAACATGTTGAACTGTTCTTCTTTCTGTTGTGCAGGATCCTAATCCTATTCTTTACAAAGTATTTCTACCTTCAGTACCAAAGTTTCTGGAAGTAAAGCCCAGGAACACATCTACATTGTTAATTGAGGTATACCTGTATAGATATTTGGACATTACTGACTCACAGTACTAACATTGTTAAAGTACTTCTGCTACACAGGTAGTCTGAGGTGCATTCATTATTTAAAGTATTTACAATCATAGGCCATGAATTCTACAGTACCCTACACAGAATGCTATCACAGAAGGTGTGCCCATTCCTGAAAGCAACTGTAGTGTAGTGATCAGAATGTTAAATTGGACTTGGGAGATCCAACTTAAAGACCAACCCTGAGTCATGAAGTCTTCTGGATAACCTTGGGCCAAACACTCTTTAAGGGTTGTTATGAAGACAAAGCATGGAGGGGGGGACAGCCACACTACCTTGTGCTTAATGGAGAAAAAAAGTATACATGTGTTAAAAGACAACCAAGTTATCCTTAAAAGTGAACACCAGAACCAAAAATATCATTAGGTGCAAACGGAACTATGAATAGTATCTGCAATTTTGTAGCAGTTATTCTTACCCAGCAAAACATACTTAAATTGGAGGAGAGAGAACTCCTGTAGTAGACAAGAATGCATACTACGTATACTAGCAGTAAATAACTGCATTAACTACAGCTGACAATTTCAGACATTACACAATGAATCAGATTTCATAACCTCTGTGAACACCAGTGACAGTTTATTTCAATATTAGAGTGAAAAGCATAAGCCAGGAAATTGTGTGGTTTGTGTAAAGTCACTCAACAACCAGACAGAACCAACTGAATCATATGATCATGTTTCCTGAAAGAGCCCAATATAGGGTATAGGTTATCATAAATTTAGGGGGTAAATCTGGATTGTGATTTATCTGTAAAATTCCAGTGCCCTTACTAGAGAATAAACTCATTCCCCAAGGCACAGTTTAGGGAAATTCCCAATTGTTTCAATGGGATTTTGTCCAAGTCTGGTTTCTAGCAGATTGAGCCTATTACTATTCCTTTAACATCTTTTAAAACTCTTTGTTCTCCAGCTTAACATCCTTTGAAGAAATGATAAGTTAGAAAATAAAGCTGAAGTTATTGAAAACAGGAGTGAACACTAACTTAAGAAATTATCATACAGGCAAACACATCCCCCTTTGTGGTCTATTTGTAATCATTAGTTTGTTTAATTAAATGTTGCTTTGTCATTGGATGGAGCTCATTGGATGGAGCTCTTAAATGGAACTGAGTTTGTTCACATCCTTAAACTATAGTTTTCATGTTTGATTATTATATTGCAATGTAAATCATTTGTTAAAAGAAATCCCAAATATCTGGATATCTTCATCTTCACCCTAATGCTGCTTAAGTGGTAATGTTTTTACTGAATGTGCCTAAAACTTCTTGATATTGCACACCTGTAGGAGTATGATCTATATGTTCCCCATTCAAACAAGTATACCCCATTAACAACCTTGCTGATCATTTTATAGACTTAGTAAATGAACAGTTGGTTTTCTCATGGGATCCAGATGTCTTCCTTTGTGGATGTTCTTCTTATTACTGGATGCAAAATTTTTCTTGTTAGAATATACCAATTTTCTCTCCATAAATTGTTGAAAATATGTTAATAATCATTATGTACTAGTGTCCAGGGTAACTACTTGATATTACTAGTAACATTACAAATGGCGAACAATACAACTCCACCATGAATTTTGAAAGCATATAGAACTCTCCTATGATCCAACTCTGCTAGTATGAGTTCTCTGTGCCATATTTCCTTATATTTTCAGACTCAGAATGAGAAGATGAACTAGCTGTCATAAAGACTTCAACTTTAAATTTATTGTTTAGCCAGATTCAGCAGAATTTCAGAGTGTATAGGAATCAAATCCCTATTCATTTTTTCACTATCAAATGATAAATGCTGCTGATGTAGCAGTTGAGAGTAGGATCAGTTCATATTCTCTGGAGTTGTGTAGTAACCTGGTCTTTTTGGAAAAGATGTCAGAATGAATAGTGCTCTTAGCATGTCACACAGCTCTAGATCTTCAAATGTTTTCTTAGGTGCTCTCTTCAAAGATGGGCCATACTCACTGCACACAGAATTATGATTCCTGAGGGCTGTTGGGAGTTAAGTAATGGTTATTACAATGCTGATAGCCAACAAGTTCTTCAGAGATCAAGCAGTGGGTGAGAGATCTGTAAGATTACGCAGTTAAAGAGAGCACTTGCCTCTTGGGATAACTTCTTGGATTCCTGTGAGGATTGACTGCAGGTTTTTTTCCCCTGTCTACCTGAAGCAATACCAGCTGTTATCAGAATAATTCTTTTTGTCATTCCCTTTCTCTTCCTCCTCCATCCCTCCTCCCTCTCTCTCTCTCTTTTTTTTATACTTGATAAAAGGAAAGTAGAATGTATGGGGAAATTTTGATAGTTATTTTGTAAGTTGCAAATTACTGTGTCATATGTACTTTTTAAAGATTGTTAATGACACTAAAAGGACACTAATAGTGAGAATTTCTCCCTACATAATCCTTGATGTCCTCTTTTCAAGAGGGATTTTTCTTCAGTGAATAATGGCTGGAGGATTCAACTAATCTGATCTCTATTTTCATTCAGTATAATAATATTCTTTTTGTAAATAAGAAATGTATTAAAATTTTGCTATTTCTAAGGGTATCAAGATGCTTTCGTTCTTCTTTTGTTGATTATAATTAAATGTGTGACTTTTTTTTAAAGTTGAAGATAACATAGTGGCTCATTATATAGAAGGTCTGTGACACTTCTATGTGTGCGTGTGTGCGTGAGAGACAGAAAGAGAAAGAGAGAGAGGAGAAGAAAGAGAAGAAGAAGTTAACTGAAATAACTCCACTTAGTGTTTGAGAGAGCAATGTAATGAAATCTGTTTGCTGTGCTAGCTGTCTCCAGATTGGGCTGTAATTACACCACAGAAGGAAGAAAGGTAGCTGAGTCTCAATCTGGATCATTTATGTAAACTCAGCCTTCTTGTCAACGACGGTCTCAGATTGCAAGCATGCAAACCACAAAAATCATCTCCTATGAACAAAATAGAGACAGTTTCAGATTGCAGGCTTCTGATATACCTTGTCTTCTCCCTATAATTGGACTTTAACATTTGACGCAGTAAGGTTAAAAAAACTTCTCATGCAATATACATCTATTCAGGAATGAAATCTTGCACTAATGGGGGTGGTGGGGACAACTATCCTTAATTCTTTATGTCAGAGAATTCACGCAGAGTCTTATGAAGAAGCATTTATTTTGTGTGAACAAAAACAATGATTAGTAAATGCAGTAAAATTTAGTGCCTGCTTTTGCTGAAAGAAATGACATGGTATATAAAAGGCAACGATTTCACTCTCTTGGAAGTTTAAAATTTCATTCTTTGAACCCAACTGAAGACTTGACAAACAAGACATTCCAAATTGTTCTTTCATACAGAATCCTATGAATACTGTAAAGCTCTTACCATACCTGATGTGGCCCCTTAGCAGCTCTTTCAAACATTCAGCACATTAGGCACAGGGTAAATTTTATATTTAAATACACAGAGGAACAGTCTGAGGAGACCTAACTGCATATAATCAGATAAAAAGATTTCCTCCTTTCTCCTTCTAATTCATCAAGCTCCCCTTCATGTTGATAAACTGGTACATTAATTCTGGTTTTAAACAGCCATCTCTCCAGTAGATTTAGAAAGCATTCCTCCCCGACACCTGCAGCTTCACGCCCCCCTCTTGTCTTCTGTAGTGCAGGAAAACCACAGGCCACCACACTGGCGCCATCCCTGGCTATGTCCAATCAATAAGGACTTATTTCCTGTCCATTTGCTGAGGTCACAGAAGTGAGTCTCATTAATTATTTCTATCAGCGCAGCCTCAAGTGTGCTTCTGGCATGACAAGTGAAAACTGTTTGACCTTTTTTTTCCCTAATTTTGTTTGTAGCAGTTCCGAAGGATATATGTTCATTTGGGAATGTGGTGAGTGGAACAGAAACACTTAAAGGGGAGGGGGGGACCCACCAACCGACATTTTAGATTCCTAGGCATGGCAGACACTGACTCTCAGAACTATTATCTGTTCCATTCATTTCTGCAAATGAACAATAGTTTCTTCCCCCCCCCCTTCAGTTGTACATCATGAGAATCTTGTCACAGCATAAACAATGTTTTCTAAAGCGGATTTGGCCTCTGAGGGAGGGAAGTACTCCAGAGCCTCCAGTGCTCTGTTTCCATGGAAACGGCATAGGTCAATAGCTGAAGTCACACCTTTGCCAGCCTTGATTGCATCTCGCAACTGTGAGAAAACACATGCACAATATCATCAGTTTTGACAGAAATATCTATATACAGAAACCTACAAAAAACATTATGGATTCAGTGTCTTCATGAACTGGGCTTCACAGAACAGTGTTAACTGAATGACTGAAAGAAAATTCACATTCAATCCCCTGATCAATGATCAATCCCTATACATTTAATGGAGTCTACCAGTAACTGATAATTCAAGATACTAAGCCATTTCAAAATGAGTATAACTGCAGCAGAAGACTTTCGAACAATCATGTCAGTAATGCTTTCCTAATAAGGATAAGCCCAACAAATAATCTTGTACTTAATGAATTTACAAACACACATTTTGAACTGAATATCACCATAAGCAACTAGATTAATAGGCACATTTACTTTCCATGTTGTAGACTCTATAGCAATGTAAATTGCTCTGCTTATACACTGGAATAGATTTGCAAAATAAATTTAACATGATGGCTGCAATCCAGAAACATTTTACTCTGGAGTACCATTCTCTCTGCTCTCTGACCTTAATATGATTAACCAGAAGGCAAAAAGGCTGTAGATTTCAGACCACTGGAGTGATCCACTAAACTCTTGTTACTGTGCAATCTTTGTTTACTCCAAGGGGAATCACAAGACCCTCTGGACTACTCTAATTTAGATGAGCGGGCACTGTGCAGCCGCACTTTTAGAAGACTATGCTCACTGAAGTTGCGATTGCTGTCAACAACTGCACAGTTCTAAAGAGTGAAGAACTGATAACAAAAATAGGGACAATAAATGGGAAATAACTTATTTCTAGATTTATTATGAGCTGGAGGGATGGGCAGATGTTTTGGATGATAACTCTCATCAGACCCAGCCAGTGGTCAAGGATGACAGGACATGTTGTTCACGGCATCTGGATGGCAGCATATTATCTATTCCTATTCGGCCATTTTTATCTAATTGGGGTAAGATTTCCAACCAATTCAACTGGAAACAGCTGAGCTACTGTTGGTGTCTCAAGACACCCCAATGTATTTAGCTGTCTGGCTGAAATAAGTGGACTTTAAAGAAATCTACTTTCTCTTGGCCCCTATGAACTCTCTGGCTGTGCAACAAAAAATGGACCCCCCCTCCTGCAACAGGTTGCTCTCTTTATTCATTTTTTTAATCTTACCTTTCTTTCAAAGAGCATAAAGCAACATGGAGGGTGTCAAAGCATGATTCCCCCTACCCGCCATTCCTTACAGAAACCCTGTGATACAGGTTCACTGAATTATAGTGACTGCCCCAAATTTATTCTGTGAAATTTATGGCCTGGTGGAGAGTTGAATCTAAATTCCTCATACCCCCCTCCCATCCAAACCCTTTTGTCTAGCCATTCTGACAAATAAGTATACTCCTGCCACTATGTACTAAGATGTTCAATGTATAGACCAAGAAGAAAATGAGACATGCCTTAGACCTCTGGTCTTCAGATTCCTTCTGAAGCTCCTGCATACAGGAAATGCTTCCAAATCTGACTACACATTAGTTAACTTGACGTCGTAACTGAGAGAAGAAAGAAGTAAAAAGTTCCTGGCTAACTATATCTGGGAGCCTTCCCTTCACTTAAATTGTGCCAAGTTTCAACCCACTTCTATGGTGAAGGAACCAAAACCAAGAACAAGTAGAATTAAATAATTTGCCATCTTGGCATATGGAAACTCTTAGAAAACCAGATAGAATCCATTTTAGCACACCACCTTTATCAGGCCAACTCAAAGATGACAAAATACTGCGCAACCACACTAGCTCAGGAATGAGCAAATGTGCCATTACAATCTCAGCAGGCCACATAGTGCTGCTCTTGACATATTTTAATTGTTTTAATTTTTAGCCATTTTTTTGGGAACCGAAGAGGGGTTTGCAGCTATTATTTGGGCTAAAATTAAATGGGTGAGGCACCGACTGTAGAAGAGGGCTCACTGATGGTAAACAACGCAAAGAGCAGGGGGGAACAATGTGGCTGCTACTGAAACCATGACTAGTCTTGTTAATACAGAATGTGGAAGGATGTAGCCTGCAGAGTTCTAAAGACTTTGCAAGCTCTCACAATCTTTCGTGATCTCTGAATTCACCTAATGAAGGTCTACTACAGTGGATTTTAGTATTTTTAATTTGAATTATTATTATTTTTTGCCCAGTCTGGCTACCTTCAGGATTTTTTAAATGAAAAAGATATAGATATGTAGCTACAGAAGCATAACATTAAAAGTCTGTAAATATTTCTTCCTGCAGTATCCAAATAACATATTTCAGTAGGGTGATGTGTCTAAATTATCTGAAAATAACTTGAGAAGCCACACCCGCTTGAAAGACCCATCTATTTTAAAGAGGTAGCTGTATTTATATATAATAAATGCTTGTTCTTATCTAAACATGTAACTTAAATGAATTAATTATGTATATTTGAAGATGAACTCAATTCCTAGCATGACATAGTACTTAAGTGCTCATGTCCCAATTCATAAAAAATTTAATTTCCCACATTACTTAGCACTACACTTTGGGGGAAAATATGTTTTTATGATAAGCAAGCATGTTGCAACATTAATTAAGTATTTCTTTCAAAGTGTCTAAACCCAGGCACACTAACACAAGATGGGTAGAACCAGGTAAGAAACAATCACATGATACCACAAATATTTTCTGCATTTCTGTAACTGGCAAGGACTTACATTTTGCAAAAAGCTGCTGTTTTGTTGAGCATATGAGAACATATGAGGTGGCTTAGAGATAGCATTTTCAAGAAGCAGGTAAATAACCATCACCAAATAAACTCTTTCAAATGATCACATTTAGAGGAAAAAGCTGGCTACTAACTCAGTGTCCCAGTCTTCTGTAACTGCTCTATCAAATCATCCTTGCACTAAGATATATCGCATTTTTATCTATTTATTTATATCCTACTTCATTTTTAAATAACCTAAGACTGATGTCATACAATGGTGCGGATAAAATAAGTTAAACTTTAAAATCAAGTAGACTAAAACAGCAGCATAAAAAGTAGCAACAATGACAGCTTTCTAATAGCTATGTCTGCCTAAACAGGATGATTTGTACATTTGCCAAGCCTCACCACATGAGCAATAACATATAAATTGCAACAGAGAACAAACCATGACTTAATTTTGATGTATGATCAGCTTAGACCTACTGATCAGGTTTCATTTAATTCTGATGTATGACCAGCTTAGACTTACTTATCAGGCCCTAATCCCCATTTTAAGCAGCCTTTCTACAAAAATGTGTGGTCAAGAAGTACTTTATGGATTTTCTTGTGTCCTGCAAAATAGTTTCCCAAAATTCTAACATAGGGGAAAAAAATTATGGCCTAAATCCAATTTCCAGTTCCAGTTAGAGCAGATCTACTGAATCAATTCCTGAACAATAAGTCAACAGACAGTGGGTCTGCTCTAGTTAGGACTAAGCCCTTTCCAAACCTCTTTTGTGTAGATTTGTTAACTACTCAATGGTTCCCTTTCCAGGTATAATCTATTTCAACACTTCTTAAGCTCTCTGATGTGGGGAACTGACAGGGTCTTTTCTCCCAATATGCCAGGAACAGCACCGTATGGCTGCTCATTGCTTACAACAGTTTCTTTCTTTGCTGGAAACTCTCAGCTAATTCTTTGTGAACCAGCATCAGTCCACAGATAACCACTCTGGGAAATATAATTCCCTTCTTGAATGGCACAACTTGATTATTCAAGATATTCGGGTTTTTTCCTGTTGAACTTGCTGGCCACACACTCTATTTCTCCTTCATTTTTGCAGTCTGCAAACCCTTCTGAGCTCTCCATGTTTTCTTCAATTTGTAAGATTTCTCCCTCTGCTTCTGGGCTTCCAGAAGCGACAGTTTTATGATATTGGAGGTTACAGCACCTCTACCCCAAGCTAATGAACTGAACTGAGAAGTAAACCTCCATTTAGTTTTTCTTTTCAGACCTAAAGCAGCCTACAGATGAACCTAGGAGCTGAAAATTGCACCCCTGGACCTCTCAAAGTTGCCCCCTGTTGATTTAGGGCATCATCAATGGCCAGTAATAGGTGAGCTAGTAGCTTATTGCTTATCCAAGTTTTGTTAGTGTAAAAACAATGAGAGAAAAACTTTGCTTGGCTTCTGGTTCTACAACAGAAAGTAATTCTACAGCTTCTGAGTCCACTGCTAAAGAAGACCTGCTATGATTCTCATTTGTATCCATCATAAAGGGCACTTTGAACAACTTTCAGTTATATTCCCTAGAAAACAGGAAAGAGAGAACAGCCCAAAGCTGTACCTCCTTCCTTAAATGCCTTTCTTCTTCCATAGCCATAACTTTCTTTTGGTTGCATTATGCCATTTGAAACTCCAAAGCTTCTACTTTAGCACTTTACCAAACCCAGGTAAGCAAATCCATAAAGCTATACTGCCTCAAATATACTCAGCACCTTCCAGTTATCCATGACCCTGGGTTTTCACTCAGCCACATCAAGACCATTTCTAGAGCAAATCAGAAGACACATAAACTATTCTCCAAGAAGAAAGCACCATAGACTACTCCTGACAAAGTGATATCTCACTGCTCTGTTCTGTTTCTCAGATTTCCTTTTATAAAATCAGATGCTCTGCTCTTAGAAGCTAACGTACAGCTACCCTCATAACTTGCTAAAAAAGCAAAAGCAAAAAGCAAACACAACATTGATTTGTGGTCAAGGAACTAACTAATGCATTAAGTGTTTGCCATGTTATGTGTTGGCTTTTCTAAATTTGTTTTCTCTTGTGGGGAACATTCTGCCTCAGTAAGTGCTGATATTTAAACTATCAAAATGTTACCTTGAAATAGGGCCAATTCACTTATAGCTGATACATTTACTTGTCCCTGTTACTGAAGATGTCAGCATTAGTTACTATAAATTTGATCAGTGTTTGGGGTTCAACATGCTAGCCTCTTCCATCCTTTAAAATGGCAGCTGGACAACTGCTTATTTTAAATACTTTATTTTATATAGCTCTTTGGCTACAGTATAATAGCGCTCTACCTGGCAAAGCACAGAACTAGAAAGATGACTGTAGACTGTTAAATATTTAGCAACAAACCTCTTTATAATAATAGAAAGATTTTAACTTTGCTCACAAAAATTTACATGCTAGCTTGAATCTGGATTTTGCCATCTGTGAATGGGTATTCCTTCTGATCTTGTCTGACTTTTAATGCAGTGAAAGGAGAGATCACTGGCTACATATTTTCCTAGGCCAGTGCTAGTGCTCTGTTGGTTGTTGCTGCTGTTAGGGTGCCCTTGGATGTTGTTGGGGTTTGGGGGAAGTGTCTTTTTACCAACAGCAATGTGGTATTAGGAATGTACTAACTACAGCATTACATTTCAACCATGAGAAGGGCAGATACGATCAGCTGGATGACAAAGTACATACTGATATTTATGGTGATTTCTTAAGATATGTAACACATTGCACATAATGATACAACTTTAGAATTTCCTAGAACTCCTCCAAATGAAGAAACTTTGTGAATCCAAATACAGCTGCATTTGCTACCTTTGTCTGTTTTATACCATTACATTTGCTGGAATCCTTGGCCATTTCCTTACCTATAACCATAGTCAGTTTCTGAGTTGGATATATACCCCCTCAAAGATTTGTGCAATAATTGTAATCTCCATACCCCTGTTTCTTTACTTTAGTCTTTGGAACAGGTCATTGAACAATATGATGATGGGATCAATAATCTGTCTGCATGTGGTTACCAAACTTCCAGTATGAGACGGGGGTATTTACATACTGATTAACAGCTTGTCAGTAATTGGCTTCTAATAGTAGCACCTAAATTTTGAGGGAGTGGGGATGGGGAGAATAATGTTGATGGAGTACACAGAAAGGGTATTACAAAATCCAGTGAACCTTTTAGGCACAGACATGTTGTGTTTTGAGAACAGGGAATACGGACATAAAATAAAAACAGACATTTACTTGCAAATTCAAAATGTCTGTACTATGATGCAATAACTTAGTATCATATCTATATCAAACTGAAATTGAATTGCAGGATCAATTCATGCCTCATGTAATCCCTGCTATGATCATGACACTGAACTTGCACTTCCTAATTGTAACACTTTCCTTCTGCTTTCTCTTAACTTGTAGTAACTTCAAGAGAAGCATCAACGAAACCTTGGGTCATTGGCAGTATTAAGGAAGTATCACCCCAACTTAATCTGTTTTTATGATCCATTCAGGATTATTTCTGTGATTTGATCATATTCTCAAAATACAGCAATTACACTAAACAGTAAATGCATTTTAATTGTGCCTAGCAATAGGAACTCTTTTAAAACAATGATATCAATCTGATCTAGACCAAAAATGAAATCAGATCACAGGACTGAGTTCCTTAGTAACACAGAGTCAGAAACATAATAAACCAGTGTCAGTCTGAAACTGACATACTTGATGGTACATCAGCAGAGAATGAAATAAACAGCAATCAAACAACAACAACAACAACAACAACAAATTTAAGTGTTTCATGTATATCAGTCATTTTCACTATGAACAATCTGTACAGGAAGCACTTTACGGTATGAAAGACAAGTACTAAAGGCATTCATGCTATAGTTTAGGGAAATAATGTTCTTGAACAGCAGCTTGCCCACTGCAATTTACAAAATGTAACCACACGAGAGTACTGCTTATGTTGGAGATTCATGTGGGATCACAATTTCTATTTGAAGGGCTTACAATAGTGAATGCATGCCCTACCAGGAATATAAAAACAGAGTCTATAAATGTTCTGGTGTTCATAATGGGTTTCCTTGAATGCCCGCACTTGTGCTATCTGTTCATAGCAACAACAGACTTCATACATAATGGCTGGATGCTTACACAGAACATTGATTACACGAGGGCAGCCTAGGAACTAGGATTTCAAATGCTTCCTAATGCAGAAATGGTTTACACTATAAGGCACTGGAAACTCTTCCCAAGCTTCCTGAAACAGTAGACCCTCTTGATTGCACTGGAACATCCAAAGCTATTGAAAAACTTCCTTGATACTAATATGGATTATGGACTTAGGAACTGGGGTTGGTAGGCATGGATAATATGGAACTTCCAGCTTGGATCCCAAGATAAGTTACTTTACTGCTGCTAATGAAGTTTAAATTGTACTGGCTTTTGTCTCAGTCCCCACATGGCCAAGAAGGGGCATGGCCTCTGCCTGTATTAGCATCCCTCCAGATCAATTTAACTGCAACAGAAGTAACATTTAATACAAAATGTAGGCCTATGACTCTAACATTGTCACTTTTCCTCTCCTGTACGATTTAAAAAAAATCTTTTGCCTGTTGAAGAAGCCAGTGGAGCTTCAAAAGCTTGTGTGATGTATTTGTGCTTTTTAGTTAGCCCCTGCAAAAAAGGTATTGCTCTTTGGTGGATTTTGAATTTTGTTGTATTTTGCTACATGGTCAACAAGGCTACCCCTCAATATGTTAGCAGATAAGAGATTCCGTGTGGTGTACTGGTTAGCATGCTGCACTGACGGAATCTCCTAGTCCCCACTGAGAAACTTGAAATCCAGTTGCTGGTCCCCACTGAACCAAAAGCTCACTGGTTGACTTTGGTGTAGCCCACTGTCCCAAGCATGACATACTTCTCAGGGTTGTTGTGAACATAACATGGGAAGGAAGAGCACTAAGTATTCCAGTGAGTTCACTGGAAGAAAGATGGGGTATATAAACACAACTGATAAATAAACTGCTGTCACAAGGTCTCCATGAAAGTAAAATATTACATGATAATTGATGTAAGGGTCCTAAGACTGTTTTGTAAGCCTACAAAAACAAGGGGGAAAGGTCTGATTCAATAAGAAGGGTACAAACTAAAAGAAATTTGACAAAAAATGCACAAATTAAATGTGCATTTTCATGCATGGTCATCTAGGTCTAATGCCATTTTCTGTGTGTCACTATTATTATTATTATTATTATTATTATTATTATTATTATTACTACTACTACTACTACTACTACTACTCTTATTACTACCACTATCCACTTTTTAGTGAAAAACTGGGACTTGAGACAGCTTACAAATCAGAATAAATATGCAATATACATACAAAATGCTATATACAATATAGTTAAAATATAAAAATATTAACATTAAAGTTGAATTAGACTATTCACAACATTAAAAGCAACACCAAAAATACATTTAAACTGATAACAGCAGTTTAAAGCAGGACAATTAAAAGAGTGTAGCACACTTTTAAAAGCCCTGTCTTTAACAATGGTTCAGTTCTCAAAGGTTGCTGCAATGCTATGGCCAATTCCCTTATTCTTTAAGAAATTACCACACCAGTTACAGTCTGTCTACCAAAGTTTATACTGGTAAAATTAGAAGAATTGTGACATTTCTCAAAAATTAAAATCAGAACCAAATCAATAAGACACTTACCTTAGTGTAGTCTATTAAGTTTCCTTTAGCTTGAGCCTTTAATAACACAAGAAAAAACAAGTTAAAAGTTTCTTCACTTGCTAGATATGAACAGTTTGTGTTTGTCTGAGAATCTTTAAAAAAGGGATTTACCTTTCATACCAAACAACAGAAAAGAACTGAAACTAGCCTGAGAGCCCCACATAGCCTGTTAGAAGCTTGACAAGAGCATGGCTGGTGACAGCCTTCTTCAAAAGATAGAGTACAAGTAAGCTGGTTTAAGTGGTATTCTCTCCTGTGCCTACAAGAAAGTGATAGTGATAAATCTATGGGTAGTTTAAACATGTCCAAGAGCCCTATTCAGGTATTAATTTAAATATGCACAAGGTAAATGAGGATGAGTGCACTGGTTCTGCCTCCTCTCATGCTATCCTTGTCCCCCTTGGTAAACTGGATTCTCACAGACTACAGGCATCTTCCATCTCTTCTTTTCTTTCAGTACGAAAGATTAAAAAAAACAGAGGCACTATAGCAAGCAAACACAACCCTGAAGAACCAATTCACCATATCAAACAGTAGTTCCAATCATGGAATACAAACTTTCAAGCTTTCTAAAGCTCCCAAAAGGTCCAGTTCTGAAAGAGTGTTGCTTAAGGTTAAAACATCTCTTACACATAAAGTTTATGTTCACTAAAGTAGATAAGGACATGTATTAACACACCATTTTGGGAAGGGGTAACCATCATATTATCAAGGGGAGTATTAAAGCTAGTAGGCATAATATTAGGCTTTTCAGCTTTATTCTGAGTTGTGTTTCATTCATCACAAATGTATGAACAGTTTCCTCCCTGTTCTTTTTTCCTACTCTGTCCTCAGAAACCACTTAGTTGTTGAAAAACTAATGCTACTGATTTATTTGTTTTAGTGGAGCAAAACACTTGTATATTTTAAATAAAATGTAATTACTTAGTTTAATAAAACTTGGTGGAGTCTAATGTCATGAATCCTGGCAAGAATATACAACAATTGCCCTAGATCTCAAAAAACAATATAGAAGTTACATATTGTAATTTCTACTGCTTTCCTCCAACATTTTATTACCATAGGAGTTAGATTATAAACACTCACAAAACAGAGATTTTTTAAAAAATAAATCTAGTACCGTATACTTGGTGAAAATAATTAATAGTGAATAGTCAGATCCATACTATATCAGTTTAATGGGACTAGAAAGTCCATGGACTTGTGTGCTTCCATCCTCCTCCGGACTGACTGGGACGAGTTTCTTTGACTATTGTCTGCAGCAACAGATGATTGTTGTTGTTGCGTGCCTTCAAGTTGTTCCAACTTATGGTAACTCTAAGGTGAGCCTATCATGGGGTTTTCCGGGTGCTGAGAGTGTGTGATGTGCCCAAGATCACCCAGTAGATTTCCATGGCTGAGGAGGAAATTGAACCCTGGTCTCTAGGATCGTAATCCAACCACAACACCATACTGGCTCTCTTTAAACACAATTAGTATTAATTCTAATAATGACTGTTTGAAACAAGGCAGCTTATGGTTTGTTAGTGTGATGAAGACAGCAGGCAATTTATTTCTGTATACGAGTACTTACTTACCTCTTTAACCTGCTTAATCCAGGTTTCTCTTCCAATGAACTCCTGGTGCAAGATAACAGGAGCAGAATTTAAATTGAAGGCCACAGAATCATTAGAATTTTCACTAAGAAATGGCTGAATGTCGACATTTAGCTGAAAGATAGTGGATCAAAATATTTTATTCAATAAAAAAATACTCTTTATAGTAAAATTAATTTAATCAATTATGAGATGAATACACAGCCTTTTAAAAGATGTAAGCTGGTAATAAAAAAGACTTAAAAAAAAACACCACTTAGGATTTGTGTCTGGTTGATAGAGGAAGTCTGCACATATACATCAGTATACAAATACCTGAACCATATTGGGTATACACAACCAGAGCAGACCCACTGAATCAGCTGCTGAAAGGTGAATGTATACGTAGGCAAATGCTATTGATTCACTGGATGTATAGCACCTGGGGACCAACAGAAGTATTTAGGCCCAAAGACTGCTTCCTGTGCCATCCCTGTGGTGAATGAGAGACCACACACTGTTGAGGACGGGTTCTGCTGTCATTACAGCATCTTCAAATGCATCGCTTTACAGTCTCCATGCGGTGTATAACAGTGCTTCATTTATAAGGGACAAAAATGCCATTAGAAATATAACCTTAGAAAGTATTTAAATTTTCTGCCTGCTCTGGTGATCCAACCACTAAGAATCTAGCCTGTTCCTTACTTCTCTGTCTGGGTCATACTTAACTGTGACAAAATTGTTGGATCCTAGACTTTCTATATTTGCTTGTTATAAACAGAAAACATTATGTACTAATGATGCAGTCTGAAGTAACTTCCACTAAATTTAATGGGCTATATATTCAAATATGCAATTTTGTCCCATATCAGTGTCTCTCAGTTGATTTTTTTTTCTAACATGGGTAATCATTGCTTCCTTGAACATGAATAACCTGTAAAATACTCATGCAGGGCTCTGGAGGCTGTTCACATGTAACATCTTTGGTTCTTTTTTGTGAAGGGAAAATACATCATTTAAAGAGAACATGGCTGATTCTTAAATTTAAATTCTTAAATCTTACTAAAGAAGGAAAAAACAGTCAACCTCTGAAGAGAAGGTTAAGAGGTGACATGATAGCTATATTTAAATATTTGAAGAGATGTCATATGGAGGATGGAGAGAGTCTGTTTTCTGCAGCTCCAGAGACTGGGACACAGAGTAATGGTTTCAAGATTCAGGAAAAGAGATTCCTTCTAAACATTAGGAAGAACTTCTTGATGGTAAGAGCAGTTTGACATTGGAATGTGCTGCCTTGGAGTGTGGTAGACTCTCCTTCTTGGGAGATTCTTAAACAGAGGCTGGATGACCATCTGTCAGTGATGCTTTGACGGTGCATTCCTGCATGGCAGGGGGCTGGACTTGATGGCCCTTGTGGTCTCTTCCAGTTCTATGATTCTATACATAAGCATGCACTTACCATATCAGTGTATACAATTTTAAAGAGAACAGAAGTCTAATAGTAATGTAATACTGATCAAACACTTCAGATATATCTGTCTTTTCACATGTAATTATCCAATCAGAATCTCTACAGCTGCATTTTGGTGCTCTGATTTTTAAAATCATGTGCTATCTATACAAGTAAAACAGAAAGCTTGTTAACTGTATAAGTTTTTGAGAAGGCATACCTTACGACTCATAGACATGTGCTTTCCATAATTAAAGGCCATAGTCTGGATCTCTCCATCATGTTTTGCCAGTTCCATGGCAGCTTGACAACTCTTTGCCAGCAAGGCACTATGGGATAGGAAAATGTGTTCTTTCCAAATTGATATTCCAATGTCATCTGTGAAACCATTTTCCTATAAACACATGGAAGGGTAACTTGAATATGATAAAAAATTAAAGCAAGATGAGAGACAATGCAATCAGTCTATTGTCTTGGACTCGTTGGTAAAGCACTGAGAGCTCCAAGATCAAGATCAAGACTGCAGGTATACAAACCAAGTCAAACCAAGAAGTTTGAATAAATTTCAGCTTCCATACTACACAAACAATACTAGTACCCTGTACTTAGTCAATTTCTTTTTCCTTTTCTTTTCCTCCTTTCTTTACAACTGCCTCTCTGTAACTCATAAACTAAACAGTTGATTCCTGTGATTTTTATAGGTTGTTGTATTTGTATTATCACAGCATTCCCATACAATCAATAACTAATTACCAAACTACTAACTGAAATATGTGATAAACACTTTACCAAAGAACAACAATAACAAAATCCCAAGTGAATGCAAATATGAGTTTTGAACCTCAGCTGAAAGTAAAGCAGCAGTGGAAGGATGGAAAATGGGAGGTTTAAGTACCACTCTTCTCACTTAATGGATTCCTCCTGCAACTATTCCCACCTGCTGTCCCTTTGCAAAGAAGAAATAGCAGCCAAAGATTCAAAGCACATCATTAAATATATATTTTGGCCTAAATCCAAATGTTAGTCTCAACTACAGTAGACACACTGAATTAATGGGAACTTGATGAGTCAACCCATACAGCACTGATTCAATGGTGTACTTCAGTTGGAACTAACAGCTGTATCTATTTCATTAAACAGCCTTGGATTGAGTCACCCATCTAAAGCAGTACTGCCTACTCCAAGACCTTGGAGAGAAAGAAACTAATTCTACAAACACTTAAACTAGAGAGGTCAGAGATTGAACTTGGGACCTTCCAAGCATATGAGCTACCTCTAAGATGTAAGCCCAGCCCATTCAGCAAAATCAGAATGTGCAATTTCACCCTCACTTCTTTCTGAAATGTGACAGCTCTATTTGCCAAAAAAAGTATCACATTTTTTAACAAGAAGAGGCAACAAAAGAGGCAGACATGCTACTTCAAGTGCAATTGTTTTGGTGGCACAGAATTCAGATTATTTAAACCAGATTGACAAAAACAAAGGTTTTAAAGTAGCCTGATTCATCCCCACTCCCATGACCCTTTTACATTTCATCATTTATCCTTTATTCTTCTGACTCCCATGATATTTCATCAGGTTTCTAGCAGAAAGCCATGGCTTGGATGGGATACAATGGCAGGAGTGGAACAGGAGAGCTGAACAAAACCAGGTGAAGGGGAACCCCACTAATGTAATATGCCTTTGCCCCTCGTTTTTGGTCATTGCAGTTTTCCATGCCCTATCCCACACCGTTCCTGAGAGCCCCTAAACCATTTCAACCTTTGGAGAGGTTTTGGGAGGACAAAATGGCTGCAAGTTAAAGACAAGGATGACATGGCATCTCCCACAAACTTTCTTTCACTCACTCGTTGTTTTTAGTATACAAACCAATGAATGTAAAAGATCCAGAAATATTCATAGATTAAAATGAAGATTCAAAAGAAGAAATTGTTAATTATACTGGGTCTGTCTTGCTTTTATTATGTGCCATCTTGAACATGGATGGAAAGAACAGGTTGCTTACCTGTAACTGTGGTTCTTCGAGTGGTCATCTGTGCCATCATACACTAGGAGCTTTAGCGCCTGCGCGGTAGCGTTCGGAAACTTCTAGAGCTTGTTCGCTTGGCGGGAACCCCTCCCCCACGCCGGTACTGCGCATGCTCCTCCCGCCGAGCAACGGTCTCTCCTCAGTTCTGTCGTCCGCCGTAGAACCTACAGGGACCTGAGAAAGAGGGGAGGAAGGCGGGTGTGTATGATGGCACAGATGACCACTCGAAGAACCACAGTTACAGGTAAGCAACCTGTTCTTCTTCGTGGTCTCTGTGCCTTCATACACTAGGAGACTGTGTAGCTTACCGGTCGGACGGCGGGTCAGGTCCTACAGCACGGAAGCCAACACCTCACGTCCAAACCGGGCATCTCTGCGCGACCGGCAGTCGAGCCTGTAGTGGCGCACGAAGGTCGATGGTTGGGACCAGGTCGCCACACGGCAGAGTTCATGCAGGTCAACTCCTCGCAGGAGGGCCGCAGAAGTAGCCACCGCTCTGGTGGAGTGGGCTCGAAGCAGGACTGGCGGAGGCTTCCTCGCGAGCTCATACGCCAGTTCAATAGTCCTCACCACCCACTTGGAGAAGCGCTGGGTGGACACTTTTAGGCCCCTCCGACGTCGCCCATAGCAAACAAAGAGATGCGGCGTCTGTCGGAAGGAAGCAGTCCTGTCCTTGTAGAAAGCCAATGCCCGACGCACGTCCAGGGAGTGGAGGGACCGCTCCAACGGTGTCGTCGGGTTCGGGAAGAAGGCAGGCAGGATGATGTCCTGGTTGAGATGGAAACTGGACACCACCTTTGGCAGGAACGAGATGTCAGGTCTCAGGACCACCTTGTCCCTGTGGAAGACCGTGAAGGGCTCATCGGAACGAAGAGCTGTGATCTCACCCGCTCGCCTCGCTGAGGTCACCGCTACCAGGAAGGCAGTTTTCATTGTCAGGAGCCTGTCATCCGAGGTCGCCATCGGCTCGAAGGGCGGCTTCGTCAGCTGCGAGAGCACCAGCGAGAGGGACCACGGCGGTAGCGGCGGCGATACCGGCGGGTAGAGATGATGAAGTCCTTTCAGGAACCGCTTAACGGTATCGTTCCTGAAGAAGGCCGAGGCAGCAGATCGTGGCGGTTGGTATGCCACGATCGCGGAGAGATACACCTTCAGGGATGGAAACGCCAGGCCCTGTTGCCGGAGGTGCAGGAGGAAGTGCAGGACGGTCGAGAGCCCCGCGGGCGATACCGGCTCACTCCTCTCGTTAGCGAAGGTCAGGAAGCGTCGCCACTTGTATTGATAGTTGCGACGGGTGGATTCCTTCCTGGCCGCGACGAGGACGGTACCGAGCACGGGATCGTCTAGTGCGATATCCTCCAGGCATGGAGGGCCAGGCGTGGCAGGTCCGGATGGAGGACTCGGCCGCCGGAGTGGGAGAGCAGGTCCGGTGTCGGTGGCAACCGGAGCAGGTCGTCTCGCGCGGCTTGTAGCAGGGGTGCGAACCAATGTTGCCTCGGCCAGTACGGGGCTACCAGGATCGCGTCGGCTCGGTCGGCGAGGATCTTCGATATCGTCCGGCCGAGCAGCGGGAACGGCGGGAACGCGTAGAGGAGTTCCCCGGTCCACGGAAATGGAAGCGTCCCCGATGGAGGCACGATCGTGGCCCGCTCTGGAACAGAATCGGCGACACTTCGCGTTTTCCCTGGTCGCGAAGAGGTCGATCGATGGTTCGCCCCAGCGGTCCCGAATCAGTCCCGAACGCCTCTCCGGAGAGAGACCATTCGTGATGGGATGAGGTGTCCCTGCTGAGGGCGTCTGCCGTGGTGTTCTCCTGCCCGGCCAGGTGAACCGCCACGGGATGCGTGTGCAGGCGAATGCACCATTCCCACAGGCCGAGCGCGATGTCGAGCAGGGTCGTGGAATGAGTCCCACCTTGTCTGTTGATGTAGCAGACGGCGGTGGTGTTGTCCGTCAGAATCAGGACCGTGCGCCCGCCACGGCATGGCGGAACGCCCGTAGGGCTTTCCAGACGGCGAGCAGCTCCAGCGCGTTGATATGGAGAGCGGTCTCGTCGTCGGTCCATCTGTCGCGGACTCTGAGATCGCCGCAGTGGGCACCCCATCCATACAGGGAGGCGTCGGTCGTTACCGTCACCTTCGGTGTCGGCTGTTGGAAAGGCATCCCCGACATGAGATTGCGTCGCACTGCCACCATCGGAGGGATGAGCGGACGTCTCCCGGCAGCTGCAGTCGGAGTGTCTGTCGTCTCGCAGGGGGTCGAATATGCGGACGAACCAGTGTTGAAGAGGTCTTGCTCTCAGCCTGGCGAGATATGTCACAGCGGTCGTTGCAGCCATGTAGCCCAAGAGCTGCTGGACGCTTCTCGCAGATAACGTCGGGGCCGTACGAGCGTGAGCGGCGGCCCGGATCAAGGTTTGTGCTCGAGACTCTGGTAGGTACGCCCTGGCGGAGGTCGAGTCGAGCGTCGCCCCGATGAAGTCCAAGATCCTCGCCGGCTCGAGGTGGGACTTCTTCGGATTCACTCGTAGACCAAGGCGGGTCAGGAGTGACAACGTCATGTGGACGTCGTGGTAAAATCTCTGTTTGCAGGACGCCACCAACAGCCAATCGTCGAGGTAGGGGAAGACGGAAGCGCCCTTCGTCCGCAGGTAGGATACCACCGGGGCCATGCACTTGGTGAAGACCCTTGGGGCAGTCGAGAGTCCGAACGGCAGCACCTTGTACTGGTAACAGGTGTCGTCGACTGCGAAACGGAGGTACCGTCTGTGCTGCGGGCGAATGGCGATATGGAAGTATGCGTCTCGGAGATCGATGGAGGCGAACCAGTCCCCTCGATGTAGGAAGGGTAGGATCGACGGTATCGTGACCATCTTGAACCTTTTGGGGCGGATGTAGTAGTTCACCCCTCTGAGGTCTAGGATCGGCCGGAGGGTACCGTCGGCTTTCGGTACCGTAGTACCTGGAGAAGAAGCCGGTGGTCTTGGCCTCTTGCGGGAGCCGCGCTGATCGCCCCTTTCTGGAGGAGGGATTGGATCTCTTCCAGGAGGGCCGGACTCGACGGCGTGGAGTAATAAACGCCGCGAGGAGGAATATCGAGAAACTCGATGGCGTAGCCAAGACGGACGATGGAAAGCACCCAAGAGTCCGTAGTGACATACTGCCACTCCGCTAGGTGTCGAGCGAGAGTCGGTCGGTCTCCGAGCGCTGATGGTAGGCTGAAGAGTGGGTATTGGTGGGTCCTGCCAGGCACGTCAAAACCGAGACTTTGTCTCGGAGGAGGACTTCTTCGACGAAGGCGGGCGCCGCCTAATCGTGCGTCTGGCCGATGAGCCGGAGGACGGTCTCGACTGTCCAGACTGGGCCGAACGCTGGAACGACGAGGTGGAAGATCGTCGCCAGGATGGTCGGAAGGTGGAGGCCCTGCGGGTCTGCGTGGCCGGCTGCAGCCCGATCTTTTTTGCGGTCAGTCTCGCCTTGACGAGATTGTCCAAAGCTTCGTCTGTGGACGAATTGAATAGGCCTTCACCGTCGAAGGGGAGATCTTCAATCCTCCTTCTGGTGTCCTCCTGGATGTCGGCCGGTCGAAGCCAAGCATGGCGGCGAAGGCCGACGGATCCCGCCATGACCCGGGAGGCGATCTCCACTGCGTGCCGGGAGGAGGCCATCTGGTGCCGAGCGATGGAGATAGCCTCATTGAAGATCACGGAGGAGGCTTGGCGGATGTCCTCCGGTACCGCTTCCATCGCTGGTTGCAGGCGATCGAGCACTTTCTTCAGGTATGCCGCGAGGCAAGCCTGAGTGTTGGACAGCCTGATCTGCAAGGAGGCAGCCGAATAGAACCTCCTTGCGTAGGCGTCCAAATCTGTCTTTGTCCGGCGGGGTGGTGTGTTGCCTGCCGGAGCCTTTCGTCTGCGCGGACTCGACGACCACAGAGTTCGGTGCAGGGTGATTAAATAGATAACCGGCGTTATCCTTCTGCACCCGGTAGAGGTGTTCTAACCGCTGCGGTATCGGCTGAGCCGAGGCCGGTCTATCCCAGGCGGCCTTCACCAGTCTGGATACCCGGGGCAGGAGAGGCAGCGGGGCCGTGGAAGGTCGCTTCTCCTCGAAAACGGAGAAGGCTGGATCGTCATCCTCCGGCTCCGCATCGGCGATCTTAAGGCCGAGGGTAGTGGCCATGCGGAGCAGCATCGCAGAGAACTGGTGGACGTCCTCTGGAGCAGAATCTGGATCGGGTCCCCGAATCCCAACGGAGGAGACTCCTGGGGGGCCGCCTCAGACACCTCAGACTCCGCACTCGAGTCGTACGACTCCGAGCTCGGTGAGTCCTCTCGCCGCTCGCTCTCCGGCTCCTTCGTAGTCGCCGCAGGTGTTGCCTTCCTAGGCTTCTCCGCAGCCGGGGCGGTGGTAGCAGCAGCGTCCCGCTTGGGATGGCTGACCACTGACTTCACCCTCTTGGTGGTGACCGGGGTAGTCTGGCAGGCTGACGTCGTCGTAGCCCGCTCAGTCACCACCGACTCCGTAGGGCGCGTCGCCGTTGCCGTGACCCTAGGAGGTGGCGATATCGCCTGATACCGTGGTGAAGGCTCCCTCGCCCTATGATATCGAGGGGAGGGAGAGCGGCTGAAGGAGCGGCGGTCCGACGGAGATCGGCTTCGGCGTCGACGGTACCGAGCCTCGTCCCCTCTAGGCGAGCGCGATTCGCGCTGTCGACGAGGTGACCGGGACCTCCGGAAGGTCTCCCAGCGACTCGGGCCACGATGGTACCGATCCCGGTACGATGGCGAATGCGACCGATAGGAGGCCGGGCGCTCTCTCCATTCAGATTCCCTCGCGTACCTGGCCACGTAGGACGCCGAGGTGTATCTGGAGGCAGACGAGCGAGGTTGTTCCTCTCTTGTCTCCCTCGGAGGCGGCGAGGCCACCGGACGCTCGGAAGAGCGGGACCGGGACCTGAAGGAGGTCGAACGCCGCTCCGGAGAAGCAGAGGGCTCTCTCTGCTGCAGGTCGGCCGACCTGCGACGGCTAAGAGGGCGGTGGCGCTCCTCCACCAGGGTTGGAGGGTCTGCCACAGGCGAGTCCGGGCGCTGTTGGGGAACGTCCTCGATCTCATCCTCCGAGAGGTCGACGGACTCGCCTCGCCCTTTTGAAGGCTGCTGAGTAGGAGGAGGAGTAGGAGGTTGAGCGTCCCCCGCCGGGGAGCGCTTCTTTTCTTCTTCTTCTTCTTCTCCTTCTCCTTGCCCTTGCCTCCGTCCGGAGCAGGGCGCTTTTTTGCAGGCGTCTCCGTAAGGGGAGCCTCAGCCTTCCTCGCCGTCGAGGATCCTTTCGCTGACTTGGAGCCGCCGACAGCTTCGGGATCCTCGGTAACGCCGAAATCGGCGTTTTCGCTGGTACCGAGCCCGATACCGACGAGGTGGACGGAACGGCAGCCGCCGATACCGTCGATGGCGTGGTCGTCTTCTTGTCGGCCATCTTGGAAGTGGAGGTCTCGTCTATCGCCCGCAGAGACTGTTCCCAACAATAAGATTTGAGTCTCGCGGAGCGGTTGCGAAGAGTTTGCGGAGTAAAATCCCTGCAAATTGGGCAAGTCCGGATGTTGTGGGACTCGCCCAAACAGAAGAGACACTCCTTATGGCCGTCGTTGAGGGCAACCTTGCGGCCGCAGGACACGCACTTCTTAAAGAGCGCGGACATAAGACGAAGAAACGCCAAACTCCGAAATCCAAAAAGACGAAAACCGAAGGGGGAGTCCGAAAGAGAGGTCAAAGACAGTCCGAAAATCCGTAAAACCGTGAAAAAACAGCAAGCCAAGCACGACGTGAGAGGAACAAACTAAAGAACCTTCCGTACGCGGCGGCGGACGAGAAGAACTGAGGAGAGACCGTTGCTCGGCGGGAGGAGCATGCGCAGTACCGGCGTGGGGGAGGGGTTCCCGCCAAGCGAACAAGCTCTAGAAGTTTCCGAACGCTACCGCGCAGGCGCTAAAGCTCCTAGTGTATGAAGGCACAGAGACCACGAAGAAGAAGAATATTTACAGTTTTTCGTTTCTAGGCCAACAAAAGAGCTTCCTGACATTTGAGAAACCCTGATGGGAAGAACAGCGCAAGAGTAAGGTTTTTGTGCACATTTCTCTCAGTATTCATACACAGCAAACAGTTCCAGATAATTATTCTAGGTAGAAGTACATATTGTTTTTCTACTCAAAACCCAAAGGTGGGTTTTGTTTTTTGTTTTGCTAAGAAAACATGTTTTCTCTGTAGGAAATGTTCAATACAATTTCTGTGTGAAGAAAATTTGTAGAATAATTTGTAGAATTGTGTGCAG
The DNA here is from genome assembly GCA_948474755.1 of Ctenosaura bakeri. Classification (NCBI taxonomy): domain Eukaryota; kingdom Metazoa; phylum Chordata; class Lepidosauria; order Squamata; family Iguanidae; genus Ctenosaura; species Ctenosaura bakeri. The sequence goes on along the minus strand of CAOLHI010004821.1, from coordinate 53,362 downwards.
GCTAATTTCTCAGAACATTTTGCAACGTGCAAATATGGGATGAATACTGCATAAAAAAGGTACATTTTCTTATGCAGCATGGAGACTACATAGCGGGGAGGATATGCATGCTAAGTATTCTTGCACGCAACGAGATAGGTAGACCTACATGCCCAGTTCCTAAGTATTGTTCATTTGTATTTTGTATTTTAACGTTTTTACATTAAGCCTTGCTATCAAGGGATCTAAAACTGTATCGTCGTCATCATCATCATCATCATCATCCCTACTCACCTTTCCCTGCAAACTGGGATTCAAGGTGGCTTACAAATTAGAATACAAATAATACAGTTGAAACATTTAAAAATAAACATTAAAGTGGAGGTAAACTATTGAAAACACTAAAAGCAATTTAAAACATACAATTAAAAAATATAAAGGCAATTTAAAAAAAAAAGATAACAACAAATAATCTGTTAAAGGCCTTTTCTTTAAAAATTTTCCATTCTCAAAAGCTTGCTGGAATAAACAAGTCATCGCCTGTTGAGGGAAGGATGAGAAGGAGGAGCTATTCTAGTCTCCCTAGGAAAGGAATACCAGAGCCTTGGGAAGTCATTGTGAAGGTCCCATCTTGTGGCCCTATCAGCCATGTCTATGAAAGTGGTGGGTTTAAGATAAGGATGTCTTTTCAGGATTTGTGGGTCTAGACAAGCTCCTATGTGGAAATGTGTCAAACAGTCTGGACATAAGTTATATAGATCATAAACAGCACTTTGAATTGTGCCCAGAAACAGACTGTCAACCAGTAGAACTGTTGTAGCAGGGAAGTTTTATGGTCCCTGTATCCCACCCCAGCTAACCTTCTGGAAACAGCACTTTGTACCAACTGAAGTTTCTGAACATTCTTCAAAGGCTGCCCCGTATACAGCACATAGTTGTTGTGTGCCTTCAAGTCATTTCCAACTTATGGCACCCCCAAGGCAAACCTATGTGGGGGGGTTTATGGGGGCTGAGAGTGTGTGACAAGCCCAAAGCCACCCAGTGGGTTTCCATGGCTGAGCAGGGAATCAAACCCAGGGTCACAGTCCAACACTCAAATCACTACAGTGCTCTGGCTAGCTAGAGGACATAACAATAATCCAAATGGGATGTTATAAACAAATATACCACCATGGCCTGATCAAGTGTCTCCAGGAATGGGTGCAGTTGGAATAGTAGCCTTATGTAGGCAGAAATATTTCTGCTTGCCACAGGAATGCTTTAGACCACTTCAAGGCTGAGTCCATGAGTATATCCAAACTGTCAACCTGCAACTTCAAAGGGAAATCCCTATATCCCAATCTACCTTTCAATTGCCCAAGAGCTCCTCTGTCTTGTCTGAATTAGGCTTCAATTTGTTCAGCCTAATCCAATTGATAACTGATCTTAGGCACTACAACATCTTCTTTGGAGTGTGGTAGGAAGGAGGAATCCACATGAAGAAGAAAATTAACAGGGTGCCTTTAGTATACTGCTGGCAACAAAACCCAAACTTCTAGACCACTTCTCCCAGAGGTTTCATGTAGACGTTGAACAGCATGGTGGTCAAAACAGAGCCCTGAGGCATTCCAAGGGAAGCAGCCAAGCGATCAAACAGGAATCCTTGGGTACTATCTTCTGGGTTCACCCTTCCAGGAAGGGAGCCACTATCAAAGTGCCTCCAGTTCCTCATGCATCAATAAATTACCAACCATAAATATTAACTAGAATTCTCTGGCACAGGTGAATTGACATTCAGTACCCAAGTGACTGCTGTGAAAATATTTTTTTTTAAGCCAAATATGCTTAAACCATGAGCTAAATATGCCATGTTTTAATTGCCTACTGCAGACATCAAATTAGACCTGAACTGTATAAATTCAGTTATTTGGAACAAAAACCCATATTTAAAAATTCTATTCTAGCTTTATACAAAGTGACCTACCTCATCTGCTTTTAATCACCTAGAAGAGGCTAAAGAAGCCAAGGCTGTTAACACAAACAAGTGGCTGCATTACTAAAATCTCAGGTGAGTTTTGTCAGTGCTTTCAGGTTAAACTAGAGGTAGTTTTTAAAAAAAAATCCAAACCAAAAGAAAAAAAGTAACTAGAGGGAAAAATGCTTTCTAAAACAATTCAGTCCCTGTGAGTTACTTCAATTAAATTACTCAGAACAAGTAAGAACTAAATCTGCATGACACTATAATTTTCTAGCAAGGTATTATCTGTCATGAAATTGGTAACGAATGAAATAAAATCCTTCCATTCAGCTCTAATCTTCCTCCCTTGTGGCTATTGCCAAAGAGTGCTATGTTGCAAGGAAAAAGATAATACGAGACTGATGGGAAAAGTAGTACAATTCTCCAAAGCCAACCTGCTGAACATTGTATCAAAATTCATTGCTTTCAGATACACCATTTACTTGCAAGAAGGAGAAGAGTGGGGGGAGAACAACCACACATTCGCCACCATACAATACAGAGAGAGAGAGAGAGAGAGAGAAAGACAGACTGACAGAGAATATGAGAGAGAGAGAGAGAGAGAGAGGAGAGAGGGGGGGTGAGAGAGAGAGAGAGAACAAACACTAGAACCTCAATTATGACTCATTTAACAGTCAGGTTTACTATAACATTTGTTTTGTACATTTTAAATGTTACCAGAATGACAGAAACAGATAAGAAAGGACATTTTAAAAAATCCAATGAGGTAGCCACTACCAATCCACTCAAAAGTAGTTTTGAAGGTGAACTATTGAGAAACTTGTGACTGAGGACCAAACTGTTTCAATAAAAAACATCAATTATAAACACTAAAAGCTTGATGAACCATTAATGTGACAGCTAGCTCAAAAATTATTCTACTTAAATTCCACTAAATCCTAGCCTTCATTAACATGGAGAAAAGAAGCATAAGGTTAACAAAAATCTACAAAGGAACCTGACAAGGATGGGTTGAAGACAACGTCTTCATTTTCAACTGTGGTACATATTCACAGTGATGTATTTAAGTCTTTTACTCCAAGTGTCAAGTCAAGTCTCAAGTCTCTAGCTTCGAGTCTCAAGTTATTGCAAGATACTTTCAAGTCAAGTCTTAAGTCTGGGAACCAACTTTAACAGAAAGAAAAGGGTGGTGGTGGTGGGGTGAATGGGCTTACAAGGGTCTGCAGCTTCAGAAGTGGGGAATAGGATCCTTCTTACTCCCCATTCCCTAAGTTGGAGGCCTTTGTGTCAATAGGCACAAAAGAGTCTGCAGCTTCTGAAGTGAGATCCTTCTTATTTCCTGTTTCTGAACCTGGGCAAAAAAAGAAAGAAGTACAGAAGCACTGTTCAATGTTGTAAAGCTTCTGGATGAATGGGTGTGTCATTTATTGTTGAATTGAGTCTGAGCTGAATCACTAAAGCGATTTGAGTCTGAGTCAATCGACTTAAATCTACATCGCTGCATGTTCATTTTCAATTTTTTACATTTCTATTTATACTATGACTTATTTGGGGAACCTGAACAAGACTGCCGTGCTTGGTATGAACATTTTATAGCCTTATCAATAGACATTTTTTCCTTCTACAGAAGTCATTAGATTTAAGGACACCATAACAATGGATGAAACTCTACCAGACACTACTTCATTCTGTACAATTCACGTCAACAAAGATTCTGCCTAAGCCTGTGGTATGTATGCATATACTTCACCATGTGAAACATTCAATGGGTACTGAATAGCCAAACAAACAAGATAGGGAGCTGTTTTCTCTTCATGTGGTTTCACTTCACCACTTAGAAAATTAAAAAAAATAAAGTGGAGGACCCAATAACATGAGGAAAGGTTCTGATCTATCCAGCCAGCACCCTCTCTCTTAACAAAAAGATGACGGGTTGGGAAAAACTCATGCAGTATGTCTTCCTGTATGGTTGCTCAATTCACATGCTCTCCATCTGGTTAACTGTACCTGATGATATATGGCATAGCTATCTGTCTGTGAATCCAGTGCTGGCCACTGCAAATTTTTTGTATCCCTTAATATAGCAGCCTTAAATGCATTCTTTGGAATTAAATGCAATTAATACTACTAATAACTACTCCTACGTTAAGTATTGTGTCTCTAACGTCACAGAGTTTGGGTGTAAAATATTGTTTAATTATATCCATCCATCTGTCTGTCTGTCGTTTGTTTATGTATGTTAGAGGTAATAAGGTAATGAGCTAAGAGAACAGCATTTTTAGAGTGAGCTGTGATTGGTAGAATTTCTGTGCGGATTTGAATAAAGTAGGTAATGGACAGTTGGGATGACAGTTGACAGTCAGGGTGATTAGTTAGAAGAATGGAGTGATGCAGTGAAGGTTAGGATTAAGAAAGTTAGTCAGTTTAGTAATTAATGAGTGGTGTTTAAGAGTCTGAATTAGCTAGAAATGCAGCATGTGAGAGAATGTGAACTTTTTTCCTAAATGTATTAAATAACTAATTTATTTTCTTATGTTCAACTTCTGTTAATAAAGTATTGCTTTTGTATTTATTTCTGGCCTCCAGGAATGCTCTACATTAGAAAGCTTGGTCTTAGACAAGGCATCTGTGGTATCTGGTAGCAATGTGGTAGCAATGAATTAAGAGGTGTGATGTCTGGTGAGAACACAAGTTGCACAATATCTCATATAGGTACCTTGAGGGCATCTGTGAGATCACCAGAGTTGGTGGCCACAGCAGTAGGACAGCAAAAGGTTGTAACACTGGTGGCAGAGGTGGGGCACTTGTGGTGGCAGCCATGAAATTTGTGGAAGTCTTCACATTTGGTGACAGTGGAGGTTTAGGCAGAACCTCACACCTGGTGGAAAAGTGGTGGGTTAAGTGGTAAACTCCTACCGTGTCCCATCCTTTCCTTCCAGTATTCTTAGACTGCAACTCCCTTCAGTACTCATTATTGGCTATGTTGACCAGGACTGATTGATGCTGCGGTCTAACATTATCTGTAGGGCTATGTGTTCACACATTCCTCACCCCATGACACATTTATAACTGGGAAGTAAGGATGTCTCTGCCCCACCTCTATAAGATCCCTTTTAAAAATAAGATCACATTTAAAACAGTATTTCAGGGTGTCTCTCAAGTATTATCTAACCCCATATTCTACTTCAAATCTTGAAAAAAAATCCTTTGTAGCTACTAAGACAGGTTACAAAAAGTTGACAACAGAAAGGAAAGGAAACACCTTCCTAAGATATAACATATATATTTAAGACTGAGATAGCTAGCTCTGCTTTAGACTAAACCCCAGAACTATGATGTAGGACCTAGAAGTAAACTACACTGGTTGTCTCCTGCAAATTCTGTCTGAACCTTCCATACTCCAGTTTGGCACTATGTGACTACTGGTAAGCCTAAATAAAAGAAACAATCCTAATCTCATTCGGAGAACTCGGACTACAACCTGAAGGCTGATACTGATCTCTGCTCCTGGCTTAAGTTATTTGTAAATCATTTGTAGTAGCTTGCTAAGACAACTGTAAATACTAAAGTATTCCAATTTCATGGGGTTCTTTTGTCCAACTGAGCTAGTTCATCTATCCCAATGAAATATGCAACCATTAAACTCAAATGCAAATACATCATTTCTTTTTTTTTTACCACTCACCAGGCTACCAAAAAAAAGAAAAAAAAGAAACCAAAATAATTATTTGAATTAAATGCATGAACTACTATAAACTATAGTTTCTCAAATTAAAAAAAAATGTTGCAGTACATTTCAATACCACAGTTCATTCTATCCTGTCACACAGACTACTTGGCACTGCAAACATCAGTTAAATCTAAGTCAGAACAATGCACAGACTTTAAAAATTGCAATTTGGATCACTCACTGTTTCAGCTATAAGTGAGATGATTCAACAATCTTTATTTTCCCATCTGTGTAGGAAAGAAGCCAGTAAAATTATGAGTCTTCAGCAGCAACACAGTTACCCTGCAAGCATCTTGCATGTGATTGATGTCTCACTTAGCAGATGTCTTACTGCTTGTTGAACATGACAGGACATATTTTATTGGTCTATTAATACATGTCTTTGATGTTTGTGATGAAAAAGGGTTAGAATAAATGGGCCTATAAAACAAACCCTGGAGCACCTTAATACTTTTATTTTACTTAAATTTCAGAGCAAACTATGTTTAAATGAAGAAAGGAGTCTGTCCTTCCACTGCAGAATGCAACTGATGGAGATGAATAAGGGATGTTTCTTCCTTATTACAATATTATTTAGGGATGTACTTCAGTTTAGATTTACTTTCTATTGTGCCTGTTTCTTACTATGCAATCTTTTCTGCATTCCCTTCCACTCAACCGCAGAAACACATTATGAAACTCTAGCTTTGTCTGAAAGGTCTTTATTGTGCACTACAAGCATAAAGTAATTTGAAGGCTTGTCTTATTTAAACTTCCAGAAAGAGGCATATTCTTCTTAGGAAGTCTGAGAAAAGTTGGGATTTAAAGAGTCATTCCCCACATAATAACCTCTCATCCCTCAACTTAACTGAGATGGGGAGCAGTGTGTATGAACAGCAGAGTATCACTAAGTTTCCTTATTAGCTAAGAGGCATGTTCATCTCTATTGTGAGTTTGGCTTTGAGATCCTCCAGAAACCAAGTATATAGCAAATATATAGCTAAGTAATCAAGTATGACATTTACATACTCAAATATTATAAAAACCCTTGACTGAAAGCTCCAAGAGACTCTCAAGAGACTCCTCAATACCTTGGTTCCACATTTGTGTCTATCTTACAGATTTAGGGCTATAATTCTCCCTTGGGGTTTGGGTTACATCAGATAATTTCTAGCCAGGAAAAGAAGGGCCGTAGCTTCATGGAAGACTACATACTTTTCATGTAGAAAGTCCAAACTTTGTTGATCTCTCCATAAGTCTCAAAAAGGTTCCTTTCTGAAACTATACTGTATAGACAATACTAAGCTAGACAGACCAACGAAACAGACTGAATGATAGATTATCAATAATTCACTTTCTGCAATTGTTGCAAGTTCGTCACTGATCAGTGGCCCAGTATTGCAAAATGTTTGGCTTGATTCTTCCTCTTATTTAGTCACTTCCTGAGTCACCCAAATCTTCCACTGCTGGCTCAGGGACTGTTGTGCATGCATACTGTTCCAATTGGCCCGAATTCCATAAGAGGAAAAACAATATTTTCTTAATCTTAGAACTAGTACAGATAACTAGAAACTCCATAATTGCAGCTACTTCTAGGCCATTTATAGAAGCAGCAGAATAGAATGAATGAACTTCCCCCTGCAAAATCTTTACAAATACAAAACATGTTTGGGAGAAGATGAAGAAATTGCAAAACAAGCAACATTTGATCCCTCTACTTATTCTCTTAAATGGTATAGCCCAATAACTACAGTATCATACAAACTCCTATTTTAGTCTAGTCTAATTGAGTCCTTAAAAAAGTAGATGGGAGAGAATGAGTTTGAGCCCATACAGTTACGTTATACAGTTGAGTTACAGTTTTGTGGAAAGCTTAGACTTACCTCTGCTAAATTTGAATTTTCATAATATATTCCTTGTACTAAATCACCAATGGCACTTGACATGATCTCTACAACCTGAAAGAAAAAGAGCAGTTTTAAGTGGGATGATTAATTACGGATCTGCTAGAGTGCTCTAAACTAAAAGAACAGAAGGAGGCATTAATAAAGAAGAATCTTTATACTGGAGCCTCAAGCATATTATTTCTTCTTCCTACCACATTTCAATTTAATTTAAACAATATTAATGCAATATTCAATTTTTTCTATAAAAAGCATATATTAAATCAACTGCTAGGTATGTTCATATTATAATATCTTTCACTGGGAGCCTTTAAAAAACTCAGATTTCATGCTAAATGCAAAATAAAATAAAATCAGAGTCCACAATCAGTTAATCTTTACAATTCATTTTCATACACTGGCAACACACCACAATCCTTGTTAGATGCCTGGGTAAACAATAATGCATTGCTGTGAAAATTTCACCAACATGGGACTACTCAGACCCTATTTAGCAAATAATTGTCTTCCGCATTGTCTGATGGCCCACATTAAAAAGCCAAAAAACCTGAACCTTATCCACAAGAGTGAAAAAAATAACCAACATAGCCTCACTGGAACTACTGAAGAAAACAGAGCTATGTACATGAACTCCTTCAACTGGAACAGTATTCTGGGATTTATATATTCAGTACAATACAACTGCTATATATTCAAGACAAGCATATCAAACAGGCACAATTTAAGACTATCCTTCCTGTTCACAGGTTTACTCTCTTCAGTGACTCTTTTCCTACACAGTTGGGGCTGCATCTAATTCCCATGTTCCTTTTTTGCAAAATTTAATATATTTTTACTGAATTAAAAGAATTCCATTTCATGTTTTTTTATCATTCTTTATCATAAATTTACCCCTCCCCACAGCACATATAACCTCTTAACAGACTCAATGTTCATCAATACTGCATTTGGAAAATTCTCCCAACTTTGCTATGGTTAGGTCTAATCTTATTCATACCTTCTTTAAAAAGGCCTTTTGAAAATAATGGGATTTACTTCAGCATAAGTATGCACAGGTTTTTGTTCCTTTAAAAAAAACTCCCAACATATACCTTTGCAAATGGTACTGATTAAAAGTAATGCTTTTTTAAAAAAAAGATGCTAGGAATTAATTTGTACTGCTCTATTTAAGAACAGCCTCATTTTGGAAGAGAAAAATATCTTCTTGCCCTTTCAGTAATCAGATACCTAAGGAAATATTGTAGCAATATGAGCTGCTGGAGAACTGAAAGGACAATGATTCTACAGTGTTAACCCAGATGTGTTGAGTTATTTAAGTGGGGAAGAGAGAAAAAGAGGGGCTTTTTTGGGAAAGTATCAGATAAGCCTTATGCCCAAATCCAGGAGGATTGTGTATCGCCAATAGGTCTATGAAAGCTGTAACCAAATGCTCAGTGTCAGATTGTATTACAGTTTATACAAGAAACATCTCAAGATTCCTCTGATGGCTGAGACACATAATACAGATCAATCACTCAGTAAAAAATATTATGGTTTGTGAAACGGCTGGAGCCCAGAGACATGGCAGTAATACGAAGAAGAAGAATTTACAAAGACACTGAGTCCTACCTCTAAATGTCAAAGTGATAGTATGAGATTTAACAATGCACCTTGCTGTGAATAGCCAAAGCTTCTCCCCACCCCCACCCACACCCCACCTACTCTGAAACTCTAGACCAGAACACTGTTCCGTGAAATATCCTTTACTTTCATCAACACATATACAACAAAATGGCAGGTTTTCCTGATTCTAAGGGAATGCATTATTAGAAGAACCTGAATATCTCATAGATACAGCCTGCTTTTTTTTGTAAACAGGTAACTGTTGAAGCTTGATAAAATGGCAAAGTGAAACTCAAAATGAAACAAGTTACTGAGTGGCAGAACTATACTTTTGTACTCTAATGGTTTTTTAACCTATGTTGTGTCATGTGTCATGAGCTGCCTTGGGTCTCGTATTGGAAGAAAGGCAGGATATATATTTCTTATAGTTTCATGTAATAATACTATTGGTACCAAACATCTCTTTTATGGTGTTTCAAGTACTTCATATACATTTTGTCAGACATCCTTATGTTTTGCCTCCATTATAAGAACTTTCTAAAGTTTTTAGTCCAGTAGCTTTCTTACGTGCACAAAATTCCTATTGCAGATGTAAACTTTATCTAGGGTTCAGAGATTACGAACTGACGATGGTCTCATATGCTGTCTTCCTCCGTTTGTCTCCTTATGTGCACATTTCTATCCCAGCACCCCATTTAACCCTATTCTGACAATTATACAAGGCCACCGTTGGCCCCTATTGAAGTAAATTTGGTACCCTCCTAACTATCCTAGTTCCAGTTGAGAGACTTACCCACAGCTAGTTTCAAGCTAGTTTGATGCACATTATGTCTAGACCATGGGCCTATCAAATCCTCAGCTGAAGTTTCAAGCGTGGGCTTCCTGATCTAGAGTTCACATTCCTCCCTCTTTAACTCCACGATTGTACCAACCAACACTTTAGTCAGAATTAAACTTCTAAAGTCTGAGAAGCATGAGCATGAGAAGCCATTTAATCAGTAGTACTAGATAACTGGCATCTCCAGGTAGGACTGGGCTTTTGGAGAACATCTTGCCTGTCAGACAATACTAACTTAGATGGAACATGTCAGATCTGAGTTTGTTTAATGCAGCTTCAAATGGTTTCTCAGCTAAAAAGAGATTTTCAGTCTTTCTACCTTCAGGAACACTACCCCGTAACTTTGCTGTTGGTGAATCTCTGAATGTCAGGGAGAATTCTAAAAAGAATTTTAGAAGGTACATAAATTTGTGATGCTTACATAGGCTAGGACACATGAATGGTCTACGTTAGTGGCTCTTAACCTTTCCTTTACCCTTTTGTAGCCATGGACTCTCAAGACTTAACTCAAGGTGGTTTCTAGTTGTATGTGAGGCAGCAAGAAATGTCACATACTTTCTCTCAGCCACTCAGCATCATTCACTTATATATTCTCACCATGTGAAACAGCAAATGCTGAGTATATTATTGCCATCAGTTCTTTGCACAACTTTTGAACAGTTTGAGATATCATAATGGAACTTTGTACAAATGATGTTTATCACAGCGTGCGTGCGTGCTTTCGTTCTCCCTCCCTCTCTCCCTCCCTCCCTCTCTCCCTCTTTTAACTGTAAAACCTCATGGCATTTCTTCCAGCTTTCACAGACCTCCTATGAAGACACTACTGAATCATAGGGGTCTGTGGATCACAGGTTAAGAAACACTACTCTATGTAAATTGAGTGCTCAATCTAAAACTGGGTAGCTATGCATTTTAGAGGATGGTTGTGAACACTGGACAAGCTTTTTTCTGAAGGTTTTTTTTCTATCAACTGCTGGGATTTTTCCCCCCTCACAGAAGATAAGCATCTAAAGAATATCCAGTTTTCTCTAAAACAATTTGAAAACCAATCATACAGAACTATACAGGTTTTGGGGCTTAGAATTAACATTCAGATACATTCAGTAGTCCCATCATCTGCCGCACATTGTGTCTAATATAAGATAACATCATAACTATTTTGCCTATCAACAACTGTCTACACAGATAGGGAGTGATTTTTATTTGAACTGTTCTGAACTCCTCCTGACACCTATTACATTTTAGTCTTTGGTTGCCCTGCCAAAGTAAAATTATCTCCTCCAGGAAAGGCTAGAAATAATTTGCACAAATAAAAGCATAAATGTACTGATAGGCAGTAGTAGGAACAGGCCATTTTTACTACAGATTGTGCCCTACAAAGTCCCATGGACGAAAAACATGGCTTCTGAAAAGACATCTGGGTCCCTCCTCCTCAAAAAAGCTCAAAAGAAGAACAAAACAAAGCTGTCCTTATTTACTACTTGTTTTGCCCATTTCCAAAGTAGTTGAATCATAAGTAAAAGCACGAAGCCGAACTCCACAATGACCATCTGTCTGGCACAAATCTTGCAGCCTTCTTGGAAACAGAGAACCTGATATGTAGTGCTGCTATATTGATAGTGGAGCCCAAGGCAGTAATGTATCAGAGATTCTGCAAGCATGTAAATTATAAGATTAGTATTAAACTTCTGAAATAAATACTGCTTATGTTTAACTTTCTTCCAGGAAGTTTCATCTACCTAAGGGTTCCCCCTCCCCATGACCTTCTATCCTTGCTGTCTAAATTCTGCTGCAGACCAATGAAGTGAAATTAGATTAACATTTTCCACCAAGGAAAAACAAGGATCTAAGGTAAATAGAGTTAGGCTATCACTTCTTATTTAAGGCTATTTATTTATTTATGGCTTATTATGTATTTAAATATTAGTTAATCACCTCTCAGCCTACCTTGGGCCACCAAGATAATATAGCAATAGCAATAGCAGTTACATTTCTATACCGCTTATTAGTGCAAAGCACTCCCTAAGTGGTTTACAGTGTTTTTAGCTAATTGCCCCCAACAAGCTGGGTACTCATTTTACCAACCTACGGAAAGATGGAAGGCTGAGTCAACCTGGAGCCCTGCAGGATTGAATACACAACACTGTGGCTGCAGTACCAGCATTTAACCACTGCGCCAACAGGAACACATATGTGCAACAGAATTTTTTTTAAAAAACAAATCAAAACAATACTTAAAAAAACAGTTTTGAAAACACACACAATTTAAAGAGTCCAAAAGCCAATCTTGATTTTACCAATAAAAAGACATAAAAATTAGTGGAGGTTGAGCTGCCTGCCAGAGGGATGGAGTCAGCCTAATTTCCACTGGAGGGAGTTCTACAATCAATTTGCCGCTACAGAGAAAGCCCTGTCTCCTGTATTCAGGAACCCAGCCTTTCAGTATGCAACAGGGCCTCCACTGAAAATCTCAAATTCCAGGTAGTCTCATATGGGAGCAGGCATTTCTTCTGATATCTTGGCCCCATGCCATGTAAGATTTTGTAGGTCAAGCCCAGGATTTGAACCGAGCTTGGAAGCACAACAGAAGCCAGTGATGCAAGAGCAGTGATATTGTGTCCCTGAAGTACACACTAGATAATAAACTGCTTGTCACATTTTGCACTAGCTGTAGCTTCCAAACCCTTTTCAAGGGCAGCTAAACATACAGCACATTACAGTGGACTGACTGGGAGATAATTACAGCACAAACCCAATGTTGCTAAATGCACTGTGCCTAGTGCAGTTGACACATCAACTGGAAGGTACTCCTGGCTACAGCGGTGACATGCTCAACACAGGGTTCAGTATAGATCAGTTTCAGAGTCACAGATTTCAGCAACCAAGAAGTCGTTAAGAAATAGCAAAAGGATATTTCTCTTTTCTTCAGTGCATAAAGATTAAAAATCTGTATTGGATGCTAATCAGAGGTTGTAGTTATTTTGGATAACTCATTAAAAAAAACCCTTATTCTTGTATCTGTTAATTTTAGTTTTGGTTCTGATCTGCAAAAATCAACAAACAAACATTCCTTTCCTTTTTCTCCCATAATGGTTAATTGTGCAAATTTGACGCAGAGGCAGCTGAGTCAATGAGCCCGGGAAATGAAAGGTGGTTTAGGTCATTCAGAAAGGACAAATAATTCCAACCTCTCTCATATTGACAGTTTTGTGGGACCAGTACTCTTTGAAGACAACTGCCTTAAGCAGTTTACTATATTCCAAACAGACGCCTATCTAGAAGTGCTGGTGCTCAGTTATATTGTCATTCACTGAATGCTTTGTGGCCTTGGTGGGACATCTATTGGAGTTTTCAGGTCTATAACTTTATAGTTTTCTGGAATATTAAGAAATCATCTCATTGCATTGTTTTTAAGATATCTTTATTAATAATTTCCAGAAAGACTAGGACTTCATAAGTACATAAAAAAGAAAAAAAAAGAAAAGAAATACAAAACACATGAATTAGAAATGAAAAAGCAGAGAGAAAAAGAAAAAGAATCAACTTCCATCCTCCCTTTAAACAGATTATAGCAGTCTAATTGATTCAAGCCTCTCAATTCAACATTTCCCTTCTTCCTCTTCTTCAATTCATGTTTTTCTTTTTTTTAAAAAAAAAGAACTTTCTTCTGCTTTCTTCCACCAAGGTTAACATATCTAGTATAGTATCTCAATATTACTTTTTATTACATGTCTATCATATTATGTGTCATGTCATCATCATCATCATCAAAAAATTTATTTCTATCCCACCTCTCCACATGGATCGAGGCAGCGAACAACATTAATACACTAAATACATTAAAAGACATTAAAAACATACCCAATCCTCCCCACCCACCAACCCACCTAAAACTAACCCCCTAAAACACAAAACAATTAACAATTAACAACAATCAACTGACTATTAAAAGAACAGCAAGACAGTTGGTGGGAGGCAGTGGAAGTACTAGTCTGGGAAGGCCTGTCGGAAGAGAACAGTCTTGACCGCTTTTTTAAAGCAGTCAAGACTGGTAATATGCCGGGTCTCCTCCGGCAGGCCATTCCATAACTTGGGAGCGATAGAAGAGAAGGTCCTCTGGGGAACCACAGCCAACCTGTTGCGCATATGTCATATTAATGTTATCCCAAAACGTGGGTGACTCAGGGGTCCACCTGAGATGCTAGTACCTCCATGTGATAATGGGGAATTATAAGTTCAATTAGGAGGCCTGCAAGAGGGGGATAACCTAATGAGATCTTCTGTCAATGTTATGGGGTCTCTGCAGGAAAGAGCCAACCAGAGATTCCAAAATAAGCTAAAATGTGTTTTATTTAAAGAGAGTTCAATCACACAGGTGCAAGATCGAAACACTCACATACTTGCACTAGGCTAACCAAAGGAAAAGGGAGTAAAGTTGTGGACAGTGAAGTTTAGGGAATGGCAGCAATTACCAATCTGGAGAACAGTGAAGGAAGTAGCAGCATGGATTAGACTTGCACCTAAGGACAGTACTCATTTGGGAATCAGAGCAACAACATGGCATTCAGCATGCAAGGCGCTGTATCTGACTGCCCAAAACTGAGGGTTTTTATACTCAAAATCTGCCTGGCAGGCAAGGGTGTTAATGGCTCTCTGGCTGACCAAACAATGGAGGCTGCAGTGTGGACAGTGGGGTCCAGACTGTGTTAACAATCTCAGTGTTAGGTAACAAAGAGTTAATAGCTTCGTAATAGCTCTGTAACAGTGGACAGGTGTGGGGCCAACGAGGGAGATGCCCAGGTAATAGAAAGAGGGCTTGGTGGGAACTTTCCGTCACTACTGTGTGACAATAGAGACATTACAGCTTAGTTAAGCCTGTTATCTCTGGAGTTACCTGGTGATTGTCCTGACAATGTTTTGGCTATGCCTAGAGGGGATTTCTGACCTACTTTGCAGTATACATGTTCATCCAGTGTTTTTCCTCTGCCCAGCCTGGCCTTACAATCACATCAGGGTCCATTTTATATCAATACTAATTAATGTGTTTTGCCAATTAAATCATAGTTCAGCAATTTAACCATATCAACTAAGAGGTATGTGTGGGCCAATAATATTATATTTACATAAAAAGTGACATTACATGATAAATGGCATTAATATTATATTAAACTAATATTATTATATTGAAACTATAGATCTTTTAGATATTATATGGAATCCCTAAATCCAAATATTTCTATATAATTTTATGTTGCAGAATACTTTTATAGCATTTATTAAGCCAATCCAGCTTTCATTGTCTTGTATCTGTCTCTTGTATTTTGAATTCAGTTCCCCACTTCCCTTGTAACCATCCTATCCATGGCCTTCACTCTCCCATCTTCTCTGGTTTGCTATTTCAAATTCCTTCCCACTTGGCATTTTAGAACAATTTTCCTGAAACAGAACCCCTTTTTAAAATCACTTTTCTCTCACCCCTTTCAATCACACAAACTAAATCAATTTGGTTTCATTCAACCACCAAAGTAGTTTGATTACAAATCAGTTTTAGATTCCCCTTCCCCTTCTCCCTCCTTTTGACAGACCAAAGCTTCTTGGTCATACCTCTCCCACAACTCAGTATCTTTTTCTGTTAGTTCAGCTTGAATTTGTCTCTGCATATGATTTTCATCTTCCTTCACATCCATATTGCTGACTTTTGTATCCTCCTCTTGTCTTACATCTCCCTACAGCTCCTTGATCTCATAGACTTCATTCCTCAGGAACTCCATCATATTCCTCCTCATCCTCCTCAGGGCCTCTATCATATTCCTCTTAAAGTTTAGGAGTTCCACACGCTTCCGCCCTTGCCAATATATGTTTGTTGTCCTATGTAGAAAGCAGCACAGCATGTCTGGCTTCCCTTGTTTGCTGAGCTTCAGAGACTGGCCAACAGGTATATAGAGGTAGTAGTAGCAAGCTCCTCCCCCAACCAAGGCAATGACTTGCTTCCTCTCAGCAGAAGCCCCAACTCCTTAGATGATTTTCTCAGGGCAAGCACATGGCCCAAAACACATAAGCAAGCCTCCAAACAGCTCAGCCAAACAATCAACCCTGACTCCAGATACAACTAAATAAATCAGTCTGTCAATCCTGAGTTGCCAGAATTAATATCTTTAAGTTATATCAGCTATTTTGTGTTCAGGTCTATAACAGAGGTGTACAGTGATCCTGACACAACCAAAAATTTCACATACTTTCTGTTTTTTGTGCAAAAAAGAGGCATTCCCAAGCAATTAGCAGGACTCATTAGTAGGATTGTGTTCAGCTTGCCTGCTCATAGTTATGCAGGCCTGTTCCACATCAATAAATATTGTTCACATATAAGCAAGGTTCTGGAGCTAGTATACCAAACCTTTAACTCTGATTTTGACTCCAACTCCTCTATTTTTCTACTACTCGACTCCAACTCCTTCATAAATGGCAAATGTGTATTAATTAGTAACAACAAATTTACTTGAATAAAATGGTAGTATATAAGGCATTTTACCAACACCATGTGAATAGCAGGTATTTAGATTGACAGAACATGAAATATATTTATTTAAGTAGAAAATATGAGTATGAAATAATGTATTTATCATATATTGTTATAGTAAGTATGTATTCTGAGGCCGAAGTTGGAGCTGGTGTATTTCTATTGATTCCAACTCCACAACTCTGACTCTGACTCGACTGCCCAGTATATATGTGTTATTTGGCACTGAATATTTTAAAAAGAAAGACTGTTCAGAAAGAGCCACGAGTCAGAAGTAAAGCACAGGCTTTGCATGCAAAAGGTTTCAGGATCAAGTCCTGATATTTCCAGATAAGGCTATGAGAGACCTCTGCTTGCAGCTGAGGAGAGCTGCTGCCCATCTATATAAACAACACTGAGGTCCATTGATCAGTAGTCTAATGTCTCATGGCAAGCATCTTATTTTCCTATTATTAAAGTTAAAATATGGTCAACTAACTCAGCGTTATTAATACTGATTGGCTATCACACTAATACAAAGGGAATTACAAAATATGAAGTTCAATGACAACAAATTTTGCAAGTTTATTTGTCAGATTCAGTTTATACCAAGCAGGAATACATGAACAATTTATCTAATTACAGCCCTCCTTCCTTAAAACCTGACTCCAGAAAATATTTTAAGGCTTGTTAACCATGAAGCAGGGAAATACATTACAGATCTCCCTGTCACTTTACATAGAAGGTGATCAAAGACATCTTAATCTTTCCTATTAGCAGCTTCTCAAGAAGGTTCTTAGCTTATTGGCCACTCAAGCATTTGCTGCAGCAATAAAAGCAATGACATACAAATTTATTACTTTTTCCTCAACAAGAAAGCACAATTAAAACCATGAAGTAGAATGTTTTTCAGGGAGATGTGGGGAGAATTGTCATTAGGTTCTCTATAACCTATACATCTCACTTTAGTGAACACTTGACATAGGAAATTAATCATTTACTTTACTAATGACCATTTTCATTCTCCTCAGGCGGATGCATTTGAGTCTGCAATATGGAATGGAAAATGTTGAACAGACACAAAAATGGTTTCAACATTTTATATTACTCATGGTGGGTCGATTCTCTTGTATTCACCTCCAGGGTTCCTGGGTGAGTGACAGGGACTGGAGGGAAGAACTGGGGTTACTTAGATAACAGATGACTACTGTGAGCACTGTGTCTGACTATCTATAGTGGCACTTTGCTACTGCTTGCATTTTGTTCATAACTTTAAATTGCCTTTACATGTCCTTGGGTGAATCTCAGTGGAGGAGGGAGGAACAGGATCCCCCAACTGGGCAGAGGGAGGCACAAGGCTGTGGGCTGGACATGCCAGATAAGAGAAGGGCAGGATAGATATTTGAAAACTATCATGTCTTTTGGTCCTTCCCCGCATTCATCCTGATCCATGTTGCCCTGTCAGTCTGCCCTCTGGTTTGCTGGTACTGCTGCTGAATGCAGTCAGTTCATAATAAATAAACTACCATCCATGACTTAGTTGCAAATCAAAGGGCTGACCTGACATGCATTAGAGAACTAGGGAGATAGGCTGGGTAGAGTAGACATATCTCAGCTTTGTTCGGCTAGGTACCTGGTGCAGCACCAACCCAGATTGGAGCACTGGGGGTGGGAGGAGTTACATTCTGTCTCCCTCACAAGGAAACCCATTTGACCTAGCATTGGTTTTGAAAGTTTATACATTGTGATGGTCCACAGAAGGGGCTGCTGCTGTCCTCATCTCACTATCCAGAAACCTCTTTGCCTGAGCTGGCTGAAGTAGTCTTGGATATGAAGATGGAGAAACCCAGGACTTTAGTTCTGGAGGAATTCAACATCCATGCCAAGGCTATCCCAGTGAGGTATACTTGGGACTTCATGGCTACCAAGAAAACCACAGGGCTATCTCAGTATAGCACTGATCCTATGCATGTGGCAGGACATACCTTAGATCTGGGTTTTGCTACTGGGCAAATGGGTGAAGATCTGGTGAGTGGGGGAATTTAACAACCTATTTTTAATAAGCAAATCACTTCCTTGTGTAGTTTTGGTTCAGAGGCAGCAGATCTTCCTTGCAGGGGTGGGGAGCCAATTAAGATGATCCATGCTTCAGTGACTTAGGGAATCTGAAGCATTCCTAAAGGTTCTGGCTGATTTTGTGGCTATAGGGTTGACAATTTGGTCAAGGCTTTGGTCTTACTATGGAATGGTGAGATGGAAAGGGCCACCAAATTTGCTCAGTCACACCTAAGTGCCCAGTGCAGTACCTTGGAGTTGATAATTCATATTGGTTTACAGAAGATCTGTGGATGATGAAATAGGCTGGACAACGGCTAGAATGCAGGTGGTATAGTTTGCAGGGGGAGCAGAAATGAAAATAAGTGAGGATTCTTTGTTGTGCCTGTTGTGTAACATTCCAGTGGTGTCATTAAGCCCCCAAGTCAAAATATGGTTTTTCTTTGAGATCAAATTGATTTTACCCAAATTAGCATATGCATTATGGTTTTAAATTGTTTTAACTGGTTTTAAATTGTCTTGTTATAAGTGTTAAATGATTCTATATGCTTTAGTCTTTTGAACCTATTTTTATTATTTCAAATTCTTTTAAAACTGTTTTAATTGATTTCATTGTACATTACCCTAAGATCCTCAAATACCGGGCAGGATATAAATATTTTAACAAAAATAAAATTCTGCAAGAGTACTAGAATAATTTATAGACCCTCCTTCCTCTCTTAAGTGAATGAATGCTAATGAAACTTTCAAGTTTTACTCTGTGCTTGATAGGAAACCAGATAAATAAGAAAATAGACAAACAAAGACTAGATATTTCTTTCCTTTTTCTTGATGGGACTTATTTTCTATACAGGATCAAGGCCAATCAGACTGAATGGCATCTAGTCAAGCAGCATGTGTGGAATCTTGTCCAGAGTTCTAGAGAACCTGGAATGCTCATCATTTTTATGTGCTATTTCAGTGGTCAAAATAATGAGATTACTCAACTCTTATTTTTATTTTAATTTGTATTTGCAGCCCAGGAACAACTTTTTATGCATAATTTTCACATGTGCTTTATATACAAAGCAATACATTTGCAAACAATTTTTTATTATCACACACACACACATGCACACACAGACACACACACACAGTGTTTGTTGAATCAACACTGATACTGTAGATTTTCTCTTTTTTTTTCTTCCCAGCTGCCAAGAGAAGTGGTTGAGATGACAAGTTAGCCAGCTGTCCCTCAGTTCAGCCCTGAACAAGATCCAGACTCAAATATTTGAGTTCTGAGCAAGTTACCAGCCCATGGACAATGGAGAGTTTTGATTTTCAGAGAGGACCACACTCCATTTTCTCACAGCATCTGGAAAACTGGAACTCTAACAGTCATCATTCACATTTCTGTTCACACATGGAAGAAAATAAATTCCCACTTTCAGCAGAGGAAAATTCCATCCAGGTTTCAAGACTATGTATGGCTTTATACATGCAGAACCATATCGCTGTACACTGAAACAGATGGTAGAAAAACAGCTTTGTTGACACTGAGGTGTGCCAGTGAGCTCGTGAGTCAGATACTTTTAGAATCAATGACAAGCCTTTTGGTTGGATTTCATACTCTTTAAAGGGTTAAAGGATAAAGATACAAAGGAAAAGTGAACCAAAAGAGGCTCACTAGCACACATCCGAAAGTGTCTAATCTCAGAACAGACCCAAACAGAAAGAACAAATGTTGCATGGGTCTAGAATGTGGAAAGCCTGGGTCTATCAAGTGCAGGGGTGTCACTAAATGGGAGAACAAAATGAGAGCATTGCCCCCCATAAAAAAAAAACTGTCCTTCCAATGACATGTTCCTTTAGTCCCCAAATTTCTAGTGCTGCAGAGAGTAAGACATTGAAAATCATTCACCCCTACAGCTATTATATTTGCTCTGTCTGCATTTCCTTGGTAACTTTGCCTCCCCACTTTGGATATCTAAACCATATTTCTATTTGCTCAACTGAGGTTTTAAGTTAAAAGAATGCTAGAAATTTAGAAATGGAAGGAAAATTCCATTGGACAGACAGAACTCTAATCAGGAGACGCAATGCTCTTCATTTTGCCTCCTCCACTAGCTATCCCTCTATCAAGTCTATTTTTAATATTATGTTAATAATATAAATATTATTATATTAAACATAATGTTAATAATAATATGTTAAAGAGGATCAATGATCCATACACAGAACTACATCAGAATAATGAGCACTGCATAATCTCACCAAAGCCTTGCACTAGCAAGATTCAACTGCTTGTGTAGGTGTGGGTCATGAATGCAGCTGAAGTGCCCACACATAATCACCACCGTTTAATAATATGGGACATGAGTATTTGCATTTTTCACCATTTGTGTATGGGGGGGGGGTCTGGAATAGAACCTCAAAGATATGGAGGTTCCACTGTATTGAAATTGATGATAAAACTCAGTTACTGTTCACACTGGAGGAGTTCAAGTATACTGTGCTAATTATGGCTCTGCCACTGTTTTCATTTTATCAGAAAGCGATACTTATCTTCCTATTTCTACACATTGCCACTAGACACAGTGGAAAGAAATATAACATTACTTGAAATTCAATCCTTGGCCACCCAAGCCAAGGAAAAATAAATTTCAGGTCAAATTTGACATGTTGCTTTTGTGACTCTTATCAGGAATCCAGTGTAATTATAAACAAACACAATCTGATCTCAAAAGCAGAAGTTTGATGTATACTAGAGAAATACCCAATATGTCACTATTGTAATGGTGAATTATATGCAACTTAAAATTCCTTCAACTGGGTCAATTAAAACTGAATATATATTTGACAGCACTGCACCTACTACATGGAAGAAATCACAAGTTAATGTTACACATGACTTAACATCATTTCCAAATGAAATCTATTAGCTTGAATTAAAATTCAGTACACAGTTACCAGATACAGCAATCATTCTCTTAGCCAATATAACAGCACCAAGGCAAAAATCAGGAAAGCTGCATTTCAGAATGGTCACTAATGGATTGAAAATTCTTGTTATCCAGCAGATAATGAGATCTGCCCTCTGCCATTTTCTGCAGAGACTAAGTTTTAATTCTGAGAACAGAAAATGTTTTTACCCTACAGCAATACACACATACATACACACGGATAAAAGAAAGCACTGACAACTTTCTAGGGAGATTTGCTCCTTAGCTATGTAGTATAATATGCCATCTACACGTAGGAGAACACAGAAAGCATTGGCTCAGGGTTCACTATTGATAGTCTACCTGCATCCACAATACCTTGCGGGATCTATGTGTAGTACTTTGACCATGAAAGAGTACACAGAAATGCAAAGCTTCTTCCTAAGAAAAAGGTCTATACAGCATTTTGGTGATGGTTTCACTGCGTGGGCATGTATACTCCAACACTATGGTACATTCCCTGTATCTACTAGATTGGTATATGTGATTTCACTGATCTGCACTGAAATGCAGTACAAAAATATTAATTTGAATTTAATGTCGTTAATTTTTCTATTGTTTTCAGATGAGTGCTAGCTTTGGCCTGCAAATAATGGCTACAAAGCCTTTATTCTGTCTAGTTTCATGGCCTCCTCTCCAAGCTGCATACTCATTTCAACACCAACATCAGTTACCTCATTGGAAAAAAAAGGTTGTTACTATTGTAGGCCTTCAAGTCACTTCTGACTTATGGTGACCCTAAGGCAAATCTTTCACAGGGTTTTCTGGGGCTGAGAGCATGTGACATGCCTAAGGTCACCCAATGGGTTTCCATGGCTGAGCAGGGAATCAAACTCTGGTCTCCAGGGTAATAGCCCAATGCACTGACTCTCAGAAAAACAAAAGCATTTACTATTATCTGCATTTTTCATTATCCACAGAAAATCCAGGAATTTATCCCCTGTGGATTCAGAGGACATCCTGTTTCAAGTAAATGAAGCTACAGATAGATTTGCTGACATTACCACAGCTTTTTTCTATCTTCCATATTTGCTAAAGCTATTCAAACTACAGTGACCAAAATGTTATGTGCAGAGTTGTGGAGGCAATGGGAAAACTGTCTCAGAACTTGGAGAACTAGGAGCCTTACTCCTCTGATATGTCTAGACAATAACCCCTCCTTTTGATAGTGTTCCTGGCATAGCCAAGAGGAGGCAAAGTTTGTTGTTGTTGTTGCTGTGGTAGTGGTGGTAGTGGCATGGATTCAAGTTGTTTCTGACTTATGTCGCTCCTAAAGCAAACCCATCATGGGGTTTTTTTTTTTTGCAAGATTTATTCAGAGGGCAGGGGGTTGCCTGCCTTCTTCTGAGATTGAGAGAGTGTGACTTGCCCAAGGTCACTCAGTGGGTTTCCATTGCTGAACAGGATCTGAATCCTGGTCTCCAGAATCCTATTCCAACATTCAAACCTCTATACCATGCTGGCTAGTTTATCCAAGGTTAACAGCTGGGTTTTGGTCTGGGGATAGGTGGCAATTTTGTATGTCTTCAAACCAGAATTTACCAACATTCACAAATTTCAAATGTGTGAGAAAGAGAAACCTACAAATTTCTCCATCCTTATCATAATGTCAGCAATTGCAAAACAACTACAGTGAATGGAAGAGGTAATTTTAAATAATTCCATACTTTTCCTTTTAATAAATGGGTCAGCTGAGACACTGGACAGTTCAAATATTTAGGCTACCAATCTTCAGAGGCCTTTCTGAGAGAATAAACTACTTCCTGGAGTAAGAGTATATGCATGTATGTGTGTGTGGGGGGGGGGTGGACTCTGCACGTGAGCAGAGAGAAAATTAATCAAAATAGATTTTTGAGCTCAACTTGCTTTGCATCAAATCAGTGACATCCCAGCCAATTCTTAATGCCAGGGGCAGGGATGGAATATGGTGAGAAGTGCAAGAAGTAGCAGACAAGGTCTTATACCTCTTCTGTTTAGCTCCACGGTCAAACCAGCTTATTCTTAAACTCACAGTGGTGACACATGACATATCCATGTCCTGCCAGTTTCATCCACATTGGTCTTTGGTTACACATCCCACACACAGTTCAAAAATACACCTGGCTCATAAACAGCCTCGTAGACAGAAAGAACACCCTTTCCAGAATACAGATTTGTTCAGTTTTCCTCAAACTGATGTATTAAACTAAATCTATGGTGGCTCCAAACAGTCAGTTAATTTAAGGAACCAAATGGTTGATTAGATTCTACATAGACTGATTCCTGCATAATCAGTGATATTTATGTAAACAAACTGCATATTTGGTAAGCAACATATTTATATATAATATGGCATACGGAAATTCATCCACCATGTAAGTAGTACATCTGTGCCACTGGTTATTTATAAACAACTAATATGCAAGAAAACAATATGGTAATGTGCTATAGCATCAACTGACAAATCCAAGTACTAAACATTAGTGCATCAAAAAATGTATGAAACACAGTTTGCTAGAGTATCCATCCTCAACTGAAGCCCTAATGCTTTCATATCCAAGACTGGATATGATCATTCTGTGACATTCTACATTCAGACAACCTGAACAACAATTTTCTATTCCTTGCTGTGTCCTCCATATTAGTTTCCCTCATCTTCTTTCACGCCCTCAGCAGTGATCCAAAATGGCTCTTGTATCAAGAATAAATTGGAAGGAAACACTTTAATTCTGTTCAGATATCAAGCTATGGAAGCAGATCTAAGCCAACAGTAATGGAAGTGATCTACATACAGAAGACACCAAGGTCAATCCCTGGCATCTCTAGGAAAAGAAAAGACCCTCATCTACAACTGTGGGGGGCTGTTACCAGTCAGCGTAAATGATACTGATCTAGATGGATCAGAGGTATGATTTTGTATAAAATTGTTTCCTATATTCCTGTGAATTTTAAAGTGTAGCAGAACAATTGGCAGCCCAGTTTTGCTGGCACCAAATTGCAGGGTAAAATACTGAAACCTTCCCTTGATTGTCTAGAAAACACTAGCTACCAGAAACCTAGAAAATATAAATCCAGAGTAATCTGGACCTGTTTTGTTTGCAGCCCTTGGCCACGCTTTTTCTGGGGGGGGGGACAGTTAATTGCCACTTCTGGAAGCCTCCAGAATGGATGATTCAGCTTTCAAGTCACAATAAACGGCTGCACTGTGTGACTTTCTTTAAAACAACAACATTTTTTTAAAAAAAAAATGCAAGTGGACTTCTGCTCACTGCTGCTCTAGATATTTTATTTTGGGGGCATTTTGGTAGTTTCTGTTGCTCCTGGTGGGTTCCATGGCCAGAAAAGTGCCCAGACTCACCAAAACTGCCAACGTAGAACTTTCAACCACCAGTTTTACAGAACTTTCTTCTCCAGTTCCCCTCCGCACCTCTTCATACTGCCTGAAAAATGGCTCCATAGGATTTTCCAACTTTTCAGAACCAGTTTGGGCGCATGCATGGTTTTGCTGACAAAAGATGATTCATTAACAGAACCGCCATCTGGATTCTATGAGTTACACAAATTCCCTTTTACCTGGATCTGTCTAGGCAATTTTGTCAAAAAATGTGTAAAAGAAATTGCCCTTGAAATCTAAGTGAATACAATGCAGAACATTCCCATTACATTCAAATCTGCTGAAATATAGCTACATCATAATTAAATTATCCAAATATACATGCTAATCTCTTCA
This sequence comes from Ctenosaura bakeri, assembly GCA_948474755.1. Lineage (NCBI taxonomy): Eukaryota > Metazoa > Chordata > Lepidosauria > Squamata > Iguanidae > Ctenosaura > Ctenosaura bakeri. The sequence continues at coordinate 28,132 of CAOLHI010004821.1, read as the reverse complement.
AATTAAACAGCTATGAAAATATATTTTCATATCTTATATATGTATAGACCAAGGCTTAGAAGCCACATCAGAAGCACACATAAACCTGCTCACACCCAAGGTTGAATAAACAATGTGCTGTCTTTGTGATAATCATGGGACATACGCCATACTTTTGTGCAGCTCACAAAATAAAACATCATATATTAGATTACACAGAAAACATGCTATCATACATGAAGCTGCTCATGGCGGTCCAGGTTCACATTCTACACTTTCTTGTTAATATTCAAGTCCCAGTTCCCCATTATTAGGATCTAACATTCAAAATACAACAGCAATTGAGCAACATACTTGCTTCTACGATCATGGGGTCAGGCTTCCAAGGAGATTTGAAATATATTCCCTTTTTCTCCTGCATTATTTATATAAATTTGGGGGAAAAATGGCAACACAGTTCCTTGCCACATCTTTTCTTCTTTTAAGGCTACTTCCCTTAAAACCTTTCCATAATAGAATAAGGTTTATAAAGAGGGCAATCACAGGTTAGGTCTCACTGATTGAACAGTTTAATGGAATGCTGCCACAGATAAAAAGGTAAAATAACACAATTGTATTCTGTGGCTTAGCTCTATGATACTAAAGTGTCAGCTCTCAATTATGTAGTTAGAGCAAGGTATTTCCTCAAAAACATGGCTGCACTTGGAAACTGCTTGCCTGTCTACCCAGAAAGGCATATTTGACCACATCCCTTTAAGAATAAGCACACTTAATTTGTTAACAAAGAAGAAGATAATCACATAATAAGAACAGGTGCTATGGCACTGCACTAATAAAGGATTTAATGCAGTTCCCTGAGTTGCAAGCTGAAGCAGCCATGCTCTTTTCTCATGAAACACTGAATTTGAGAACACCAATTGAGAATCCTTTACATCATATTAGTTCAGTAGATATACACAGCACACAAAAAAGCCAAAGAACAGGATTCCAGAAAAAAAAAAGGTTAAAAACAGTGGTTTTGGTTAAATTTACAGAAGATGATTTTTCTGAAATAGTGATTTTAAGGCAAAAGTGCTGTTCACTGGCTACTAATGCAAAGTGGGCTGTTCAATACCAACAAGAACTAAGACAATTATGATACTCATATGTCATAATTGGTCAAAGCATAACTTTTCCATATGAGGAAGTAATAGAATTTGCAGTCTTCTAACTGACATTTCAAAACAGGTTCAGTCCATGACAGTGCCATACTTATACTGCAACGCAGCAAAAAGGTAAATTGTGACAAGATTAGCAGCAATTCCTATATTTAATGTTATTTAAGAATCAAAGTGTTACCTAAGGCAATTATCTTGCAGCCTTTTAATATCTACAGGGAAAAGCCTAAGGGAAAAAATAATTGACTTTGCTAATTTTACCCTTGGCAATTATAAAATAGCTTTGCATTTCATTATGACTGCAAATTTTCACATCTAATTGTCAGCCTTGATAGAAGTACCATGATAAATGTATGATACAAAAGCTCAGACAATTGGCCATAAGACCATGATAGAATTTGTTTGGGACTAATGGTGCAAAATAATGCTAAAGATCTTGGATTGCAAATTATATCATACACAACGATTGTAATTGCTGAAACAAATATGTGCTTCTTCAATCACTTTGAAGAAGTCTTTCACACCTCTTAAAATCTGTAATATGTTAACAGATATTATGCATTTATTCAGCTTGTTTTAATGTATTGCAAGATGTAGGAACAGCCAACGGGACCCTGACAAAATCATGAAGAACAACTCTATGTTAAGAATGCAAGATACTGAAAGCAATCTATAGTCTGGAGCACCTCAGTCACTAGAGCTCAAAAAGGCTGTGTGGAATAGTTTCTTTTTGGACTACAGCTGCCATAATTCCTCAGGCAGCACGGCCAGAAAGTCTGATCTTAGCATGCTGTTGCATTTCAACAAAACACTGTTCTCCAGGCTATATCCAGGCCAACTACAGAGGAGATGGCTCCATAAACTCCCCAAATTATCCAAGGACCACAAACAAGAACGGAAAAACAGAATGCCAAAAGGCCACCAATGGAGACAGAATCCTTCATAATTACAAAGTCCCTATGATTGTGAGTCTTCATAGAGGCAGGCTTCCCAGCCATAGAAACTTTGTAATTACAGTCAACCAAACCTGGTTGCAAAGTCCTCTGCAGATTTTTGTGCTCAATACAAGTAGGTCTCTGACATTGTTGAGTGTGTGTGTGGACATTCAGAGAGAAGGATTTATGTGCAGGCCCAAGGACCCTGCCATCCATTTAGCCCTCAATGCGCTCAGGCAAATGTCTGAATATGAGTTCTATTTCCATCAAGAGCTTTTCAACATTTTGTTTCTTTTTTTCCATGTAGCAAGGAGAACAGACACTAAACACCAACCAACGCGTACATCTCTGTCAAGGCTGCAAGCCTTCCAGGATCTGGCTCTGCATTTGTGGAATGGCCTTCCTTTGGACCCCTGGTTGGAGGAGGATCTCACCCATTTTCATAAACAGTTGAAGACCTTCTTCTTTGACTCACCATCTTAAGCCACTAACTTGTGTTTAAGGTGCTGAGATGGGTAGCGACTGGTGGAGTGTCGGGGAATTCATTCCACATATTGCTGTGGTGTTCTGTTTTACTGTCTTTGTTCCTGATTGTATACGTAGATGCTTCACCCTTTGGTGTAAAGGACGTTATAAATAAATAAATGTTGTTGGTACCACCTAAACAGAGCTAGTTTGTGTGACTTCAGACAAAAGGTCATCTGAAAAAGTTAATTATGTTTCAGGAGCTGGAAAACTTCCTCTGAAATGTCAGGAACTGGCTGTTCCATCAGGCTGAATACTGTCTGAGCTATATGGACTATTACAGTGTTGTCTTGCACATGCCTACTCAGGCACAACTTCCACCGAGTTGGGTATCCCAGGACTGCAGTCTTACTGTGACCCAGACTTTACTGGGTTAAAGTCACTAACTATGAAATTCAATAAAGCATTAATATTTTAGCTGCAGCCTCATTTTAAGCAGGTAGGAAAAAATATTGGGGGTGGGTAGGTGGAAACTTCATGGTTTTTATCCTTCTTGTAAAAAGTACACACATATCTAAAAAAAACCCCAAACAAAAAACTCCTTATCTTTCAAAATAATACCAAATCAAGTCAGTGTATCTGTCAAGCATTTTTTACAGCTTATATTCCAACTGTTCAAACTTTTAAGACATAAGAGAGAAGGAGCTGATAAATAAATTGGCTCTATTCTACTTATGGTATATAGAAGGTTTTAAAATATTCAGGTGTCAAAAATGTGGGAAAGTGTTAACATGTTTTGGCAGAGCTTTCAGACATGCAGCTTAATTGCTTGATAAATCAAGCAGTTCTTTTATGCTACTGTGTTTCAATGTTCTATAGGTTTGATTTGTGACAAACTTGGAATAATTACATCTCTTAGCCTAAGTATTTAAAAAAAGAGCAGTGAAAACTCAGTAGAAGAACTCAAAATTATTTGAGACTACTCTCCCACTCAATTTTAAAAACACAGATTTTATCCAAGGGCCAGAACACACGTAGGCATAGGTGTAATCAGAATATACCCATAATCAATACCTTTTTCTCACTTAACCCAAGTTCACATGAACCAATAAAGTATGTGACCCTGTCAAAACCAATATGGCCAGACAGCCATTCCTGTGATCAATGCTGCAATAACACACATTCTCCCAGTCATGAGAACTGTTGCCAGCTGTATCTGTGACTACGCAATCTACCTGCTCAACTTTTTTTTCTTGAACAGAGTGCCCAAGGATGTACAGGAGAAAGATACAGAACAGGACTGAGAACTATGAAGTTGTGGTTTGCATCAGGATCATCCAGACCATACTTGCGGCCCCCAGACCATCTGTAGCTATCTACTTGGGAACAAAGAAAGTTGGTATATGCCACGGCCTAGAAAAAACTGTGAAATCTGCTTATACAAGCTAGTTATAAAACTATACCACAAATTGTTGTTAACATTTAAAAGGAAAATACTCCAGAATTTCACTGGACAAATGTCCATTTACCTTAATTGACTGGGTTACTTCTGGTGGCCATATGTTTGCCAGCTAATCTCACTATTGATTTAGTCAGACATATATGTGGAGAGAGAGAACGAATTTTATAACAGACATTTTATATACTTAGTTCATTTGATACAGTCACTATTTCATATCTGGTAAAATTTCAGACAGCTGGGCTGCATGTACAATTTTATATGACATCTAATTCCTCAAGGGAAATGGATTTCTAACAAAATTACTTTGCAAAAGGCAGCAGCAGAAAAGGCTCCCAAAATAAAACACAAGCAAAGCTCATACTATCCTTTAAAGTAATAAAAATGATATTACCTTAGTATTGTGTAGCGTAGCAAGGTTTGTGCACGCATTTGCTAGAAGAAAATCACCACTTAAGACTGCCATTTTATTTCCAAACTGCATGTCTTTCAATGGGCCATCTGAAGATGTCAGTTCACCAATGTTTACTATCCCACGATGTACCAGGAAAGCTGTGTGGATCAACTCTGTAATCTCTGCCAGAGTGCGCTGACTTTAAAGCAAAAACCAGAAACAGTTCAATTAGCTGCAAAATAGCTATAACCTGGTGGTCCAATATAGAAAAATGCTAAAACATGTCGCAGGAGGAGGTGCTTAATCATACAAACTCAAGAGACAGCATTATGGGTTTATCTTATCTTGCCTAGCAGGTCCCCTTGGTTATATTTCCAATATCTCTATTATATTTACTAATATAGATATAGATATAGCAGTGCTGGTAGAATGCATAGTAGTTAAAAAAGAAATTAAAGATTGCTAATTTTCCTCTGTTCTTCAGATGTGTAGTGTTAATTCTAAGATGCAGCAGTAATTGCATACTGCCATAACCTTTTCTTGAAAGAAGGGTTAATGCATTCTAGAGGAGGGAAGGGAGGGAGGGAGAGACAGAGGGAGGCAGAAACTAACAAGACATCCTGATACTCCTGCTGTCATTGTCAGGGCAGCCCTTGGAGGGAAATGTCCATATCAATTCAGTTTATCAGATGGACAGCTGATCAACATTAAACAGACTTGCTCTGGGCAGATTGAGCAGAGATACCTGCCATGAATACCAATGAGAGCTCTCTGCTCTCAACAATCAAGGGCTGCCATTTCTGACTACTGGAGATCCCAGGACATATGGGGATCCCTAGTGACGAGCACATAAAGCTGCAGCTTACTTAAGTGATGGCTCATTTCCCCCAGCGGAAGGCACACATTAATATCCTGAGGAGATCAGGCTCTCCTCTCTGACCCATCCACCCCACTCCTGGCTATTGAAGTAAAGCCTCTGCTGTCCCTTTTCTCCTTCTAATAAGATTTTAATGAAGGAAACAAAAAATCTCTCAGCAAAGCTCACCATGGAAAGGTTACACAAATACATCGGTGTCATACTTTCCAAGTCCTTCCTTTCCATTTCCCCCCTTAGGTTTCTATGTTCTGTTTGCTCTCCAAACACCAATATTATTTAGCTAACTGCATTACAATTATACTTCACGCATTTAGTATATCCAGAGAGAAGATCCCTGCAGGATATCTTCTGACAGAGTGTACTTAATTTTTAACTGAAGTAACATACAACTTGGGTAAAGTCTCACTAGCTCTAGGCATTTCCCAAGAATTCAGTTCTCCTAGAGGACACCAGAATAGAAGATTTTAAGCAGCCTCAATTCTCAGATTAGTGTATTATGGGAAACATGCCAATTACACAATTTTGAAGGGCTCAAATAAGAGCAATTAATAAGTAGATACCTTGTAAGAGCTTATTGAACAATGGCCTTTTAACATCCACAAATGTTAAAATACACTAAAGACAAAAAGAATGTGAGAGAACATAATTCATTTGCTATGAAAACAGCTCCCTGAAATCAATCTGAGAAGTGTTGAATATTTATACAGCTTTCCAATGTAGCCTTCACTTGGACCCAGTGTTTTGAAAGTAAGGAAGTATCAGTAATGTTACCTATCAGTAGATTCATTTTGTAATGATGCTGTAATAAAGTTATATTTTAAAACAATGCACGAAGTGAGCACAAAGTTGCTTTACTGGTGTAACAAATAACAGTTTCTAACTATTTCCTCAAGTTTCTTTAAAGGCATATGAACAGAGTATTTTAAAGTTTTATTCCATTTTCTTATCACAAGAAAAAAAATTAACAGAAAGCATAAGAAAACTAATGAGTGGTGTAACACATAAAACAACACAACAACTTTTTTCCTCCTCACCAGGAGTAGACGCGGTTACCTATTACTGTAAACACTCTAATGAGTAACAGAGCTAATTACTTTTTGAAAAGTAAATTCCCCAGCTCTGTCTGGACTACAGGTCGCAGCCTAATCAGATGCATGACAGACAGAGAAGGAATCGCTAAAGGGAGTTTGCTTCATCATTCCCTGAGAGACAGAGCATTCAGCCTCTGGACTGCAGAACTGAAAAGAAGCAATCTGGCTTCACTTATTCCTTAGGAGACCAACTCCACTGCCAGGCTATACTTCCTCCCTCTCAAGAAGAATATCATGGTAAGGAGGAGACCAAAGTAACTCCACCCAACAGTCAAAGAAAGAACCAACTGCAAGGATTGTATTTTCTCCTGACGTTTTGTCTGCATCTGTGGCTGGCGTCTTCAGAGGCATCTTCAGATTCCTCCGAAGATGCCAGCCACAGATGCAGGCGAAACGTAAGGAGAAAATACAACCAGAACACAGTCTCAAAGTCCAAAAAACCCACAAGAACCAATGGACTCTGGCCGTGAAAGCCTTCGACTCTACAACTGCAAGGAGTTTGTGTGTGTTATTTCCCTGTCAGAAAGAATTTGCTTTCTCTCCCTTCTGCCACTCAATTCTTTTCCTTTTGTGTCATGTCTTTGAAACTGTAATCTAAGGGCCTGTCTCATTATGGGACTTAATGGCTAAGCCACTATGGGGGCTCTGTTTGGCTAAACAACATGGGGAAATGCTTGCAGGAAATAAATATTAAACCAATCCTTATTTTTGATAAAGTCTCACTGTAGTCAAAGGTTCTTATTCCCAATCAGGATTGCAGCCTTGCTAAATTATTATTTCCTGGATAAATCAATGCACATTGCCGGTGGGCACAGAAATAATTGCAGAAAAATGGATGCAAGTTGCCAAGTGGTACCAGAAACATTTTACAGAAATGCTCAGGAAGAAATGGTCAGAATGATCAAAATCTATTGCCCAAAGCAACAGATTTACACATTAGTCGGGTGACTGACAAGGAAGTGGCTCCCTTACCATGTCTTTGATACCAACGTTCAGCTCTGGAACATAGTCAAAGAGAAGATCATCCAGAAATATGCAGTATTCCTTTCCTTTTTATCAGCCACTGTTGCCTTGCACAGATCTTAGTTTAGAAGTAGGCCCATCTGGCAAGACTGAAGAGTTTTTAGACAGGCTACTCTTGAGTTTGATGCTTGCACTACCTTGCCATTGTTCTAATCCAGTATAAACAGACCATAACAAGCAGTCACCATCAAATCACAAACATGATTTCTGAACATTAATTGCACAGGTAGCAATCTTACAAAAATATATTGTACCAAACACTGTATTATGTAATGGTGAGTTTGAATTGACAGCTGCACTCAGATGTGTCAAGATAGTACAGCCAACAGGAAAGAATAATTTAAAAGAGAGAGACAGGGAGAAAACCCAAAGAACTGATAAGATTCACCAATTTTTAGAACACACTTTTCCTGATTGGCTTCAAATTTCTTCCTCCCCCTCTCTTTCTCTCTCTCTCTCCACACACACACACACTCACCAACATTCTTTAAGATTAAACAGTCATTCTGTTTTTGAAATGACTGTCTTGAAACAGGGCTTCAGCTAACTGTCTAGTCATAGAAGACTCTCGGATCACAACCTTTTTATTATTATTACTTATTTGTATCCCGCCTCTCCATATGGATCGAGGCGGCGAACAACTTACAAATAGCATGTATTTCGATACATTTTTCTATACATGCCCCCAACAAGCTGGGTACTCATTTTACCGACCTGCAGAAGGATGGAAGGCTGAGTCAACCTTGGAGCCCAGCAGGATCGAACTCACAACCTTGTGGCTTGCAGTACTGGCATTTAACCACTGCTCCACCAGGGCTCCTTTTTACTACTTTTTACCAACTTACACTAGATATAAAAACAAGCATACGCATATTTTTATTATTTGCACAAGCAAAATTTAAGAGAAGTTTGAGTCTATTTCATTTAGCAAGGGCACTAGCTCCTCGCTCTCCACCCAATCCACCATCTCTCCCAAAGTCATCTCCACTCTCTGGTAAGCCATGTTATCTTCTAGCTTAGCCTGGAGACTTGGACCTAGCCATTTGCCATATTTGCTGATGTATTAGATATAAAACGCACCCATTTTTCAAGGAGTCTTTTTCAGGAATTTTTTTTTTAGTACCCTGACAAGGCAGGGAGTGCTGCACCAGGCTTTCCCCATCTCCTCCCTTCCTGTTTTGTTTCAGCAGGGAGAACTCCCAGCAGAGTCAAAATGCACAGGAGAGGAAGGGAACGTAAGGAGTGCTACACCAGGCAGAGAGAACCCCTTCCACTCCCCCACCCCTTCCCTATGCATTTAGTGTTACATGTATTTGCCAGTGTATAAGTGTTACCCCATTTTCAGAGGATATTTTTTAGGAAAAAGTGCATCTTATACACTAGCAAATATGATGCCCTTCTGCCACTACTCATGCTGCCTCACAAGTCTGAGCAGAAAAAGAGGAGCAGAAAGGCACACAGTTGTATTCAAATGAGGTCCCCAACTCCAAAAGTCAATAGCTCAAAAGTCATAGTTTAGTTATCTCTGGTTTAGAAAATATCACTGTTCAACTGTGCATTTCAAAAAGAAAACACCAAAAGCACTGTCTGTTCTATTTGTACATCTACTAACTACCTGGAAAACAGTGGACTGGAATGCACTTGGAGGTATCAGATTAAGGGTATACAATTTGGACATGTAGACATTGTCCTGCCCTATGCAGCAGCCACAACCATCTTCTTCCCTATATACATAGATACGTACACATGACATGAATCCAAGCATGATATACATTACAAATGATATATGTTGCCACATTTAAAGCACTTGCATGCATTCATCTTATGTGTATATATCTATGTACATAAGGAAGGAGATGGAGGTGGCTGCTTTACAGAGCATGACAGTGTCTGCATGTCCAGAGGGAGTCACGGTAGTGTAATGGTTTGAGCATGGACTATGACTCTGGAGACTAGAGTTTGAATCCCTGTTCAGCCATGGAAACCCACTAGGTGATCTTGGGCAAGTCACACTCTCTCATCCTCAGAGGAAGGCAAAGGCAAACAAATCTTGCCAAGAAAACCCTGTGATAGATTTGCCTTAGGATCACCATAAGTCAGAAATGATCTGAAGGTACACAACAAAAATAATATCATTTATAAATGCATAAAGCAGCTCTGAATCAGAAGGTTTAAATATATGTAGTAACAGAAAATTAGACCACAGAATCCAGATTATAATGCATTCACAAGGCATCACACTGTAAAATTATGGATAATCATATCCTGGTTTCATAAACTAGGCTATGCATGAGCTTCATGAACCCACACAAAGCCCTTCTGGTTTTCCATCTGCACAACTGAGCAAGTCAGGAAACTACAGTCAACCACAGCTTCACATTAAACTAGAACTCGGAAACTACAGTTAATGGCATCCAAATAAACCAATGGTTTAAAGTTGACTTCTGAAACCTGGCTGATTTAGAAGTCATAAATAATTAGTTCTTTCTTGGCCCTATCAGTAGCTATCATTAATCACAACTTCTTGGTTTGTTTGCCCATGTGAACAGAGAAGTGATAAGGGACCAAAGGAGCTTCTGTCTCAGCCTAAATATCCTAGCTTCTTACTACCTTAGATCTGATCATCTGAATGCATCATAACAAGACACATCTATGTTGCATAGAAACTTCACTCTCAAAATGACTAAAATAAAGCCTCCTCCTATACCAGATATATTATCTTCATCAGAAATCCTGAGAGACTGAAGACATTTGTGGAATAATGCATTAAAAGCCACAGAACACTTGCATGTTCACATTTCCTTAGATCATATTCTAGAGCATCCACTGCCAATAGCAAAACTTTATTTGGACTAGTTTTGGTCTGTTCAATTGAATATCAAAATATAATAGTATGCATTTCTGGAATTAGGTAAAGACCACATAAAACTCATGGAGAGTGACTGACTGCTACATATACAAGTTCTGCAGCATCAGGCAGCCTTTTCCCAATGTGCAGATAATCATTCACTTTTAGATGTCTGTGTCATCTCAGTATTTACTGTATCCTTGCATGTGAAGGGCACTGTCCTGTCTCAATATCACATTACATAGCAATCAATGGGCATTTATAATAACAATGATCAAGTGTTGTGGATTTGTCAGCATGCATTCTGGAAACCGCATTACAGTGTAACAAAATGCACAACAATCAGTGCACTGTAACAATAATAAAACAAACTTATAAATAAAAAAATACCTAGATCTGAACTCTTGGATAACAGAATTAAAATCTCTTTTTGAAAAAGAAAGCAATCATGTAGCTAGCATTTGATGTTCATATTTTTCATATTTTAAAATAGTGTAGTTTTAAAAATACAGTTCTTTATAGAAGATTAACCTGCATCTTGTGCTTGGGTATCCCTACATCAAAGAATTAATTATACCATCTACAGCTTCTCTCTCCTTCCTCCAACAATTCCTCCAAAAAATACAGAACTGTGGACATACTGAAAGATCTGCACCTACATTTCTACATGCAGAATATTCTGAATCAAGCCCCAATTGTTTAAATTATTTGTTTTATAGTTTGTTATTTGGAACAATAAATTTTCACACAGCTGCGTGATAAAGTATCTATTTTATTGTCAAGTGGAGCTTGTATTTTAGCCTTTGTCAACCTTTCTACCTGGCTCAATCTGAAGCAGAGGTCAGAGAATAAGTGTTCCTTCAACCTTCCCATCAGCCCGACTGGATCCTATTCCACCAGGCTCCCTCTTTCCAGAACTGCAGCCAACCACTGGTGATTCCTTGCATCTGCTTATTTTCCCTCTTCCCTCCCTGTTTCTTTTTCCTTTATACTCTGTATATTAAGTTACAGCCCATTATTTCAAACTGTAATGTCCCTTGAGTGCAATGGCAAAATAATGGCAAATAAAAATAGCTATTAAAATGACAGAACAAAGTGTGGGTGGCTGTCTGCAGCAGAAAAAGTACAGTACATCTAAAAGGGTTTTCTAGGCTTAGAATGGACACACATGAAAAAGATGTAGCAAGATTAAAACTGGTAAGTGATTTCATGAAGTCTAAGAAATACTTAGTAGTGCAATGAAGTAACATGCAATTTTATTTATTCATAGAATCATAGAATCTTGAGAGTCAGAAGTATCTGCAAGGGCCATCTAGTCCAATGTCCTGCCATACAGAAATTCACAATTACAGCACTCTTCAAAAAACCTTAAATGAACGATTACTGGGAGTGCCATATATTAGGGAATACAGAAATTTAAAAAAAATAAAAACAAAACACATTTCAGGTTTACTGTATGTAAAAACCAATCATTCAGATCAACACTTTACAAGAACGGATATCATCATCTAATTTCAAAAACATGTTTAACTTTCATACAGTATGATTACAAATACCAGAGTCCACACTTCTTATTGACTTATTTATCAATGTTCCACTTCTTCAATGGTTGCAAATTACAGACATGTTCCATTATATTAGTGAAGAGTCTGTCCTTTTGTCAGTTCTTCTTGCCTTCTTGTCTACAGAGGTTTGCTTGGGACTGTAAAAGCACACATGCTGCTTGCAAAGTGAACTGAGAGGGAGAAAAAAGGTGCCAAGCCAGCTGAGAGACTCTGCAAGCAACACTAAGGTCAGCCCCAAACTCTGCTCCATAATTCCCTCTAGTTTCCTAAGGGAAGAAAACTAGGTTCCCATTTCTGACCAATTCCACTATCTGACAGTGTTCTGGTCCCTAACCCATCAGAAAAGCAGTAGATACCTATATGAAAAACAAGGCACTGAGTTGTGGAGTATCTGACTCTGACGAGAATTCCAATTTATTGGGCCTATGACCATGGTACAGCCCTCTTTTATTTCCTGATCTCATAAAAATCCTAAAGTCACTTCAATGTAAGAAGTTTTTCCCTCAAATGAGATCAATCTGCAGACAAGAGCATGCCATCATCGTTTACCCGCCCCCCCAAAAAACAGAACAAAACACAACAAGGGCATTTTTTGTCACAGTAAATTTTATAGGTTGGAACAAAAATGTATCCCGATGGTAAAAAAGGAAACAATTTGTGTGTTGTTGTTTTTTTGTTTCTAAATGATATCAACAACCTTATACAGGCCAAATGGCTGAAATATGGAGGAACTGTTTGCAACAGTTCACTGCAAGTCTTGTACTGTGTAGATTCTATCGCAAATTTATGATTCAAGGGGACTCAAATGTCCCACATTGGAATTTGATAAGAAAAATTCCTTCATTCATCAAAACTTCTATACATCATACGCAAGCAATATCCACTCATTTAAAAAGGAAGTACTTCCACATAATTAGCCCAATCCAGTTAAGGAAATCAGTATTTGCTTGCATATGTAGTCTGCTTGCATACATATGTAATTTTTATCTATCTGTTTACTTATTTGCTTCTTATTTAAATAGTTATATCCCACCCAAATATCTCAGGGCAGCTTACAATAACATTAGCTTAAAACAAAAACTAATTTTAACAGTTTAAAAGATTAAAAATATATTGAACTGTTTTTCAATTTAAAAACAGACAGCTTAAAACTGGTTAAAACAACCTTGAATGGTGTAACTATAAAACATGTGCAGCCTGGATAAAATGAGTTTTGCTTGAAGGCTTAAAAAAAAGCCAGGTTTTTACTTGGTGCTAAAATTATTTGTTGCCCATCAGGCCTCCAGAGAGAGGAAGTTCCACAACCAGGGTGCCACTTCAGAAAAGGCCCTTTCCCATGTTCTCCTACAATGTATTTCCTCTACTGATAGGACATAGAGGAGGGCCCTTCCAACAGATCTCAATCCTCAGAGTGGCATATATAGAGAGGCACTCCCAAGCCATTCAGGCCTTTAAATATTACTGCCAGCACCTCGAATTCAGAATGGAAATGTATTGGCAGCCAGTGCAAGTCCTTCAAAACAGGTGTCGTATAATATTGAATGGAATTCCAGTGAGCAATCTAGCTGCTGCACTTTGCACTAGCTTCAATTTCTGAATCTTTAAAGGGCAGCCCCACATGGAATACACTGCAGTAGTCTAATTGGAAATTTACCAGTACACAGACTACTGTGGCTATGTTCTCTCTGTCCAGGAAAGGCCACAGATGGCAAACCATGCAAAGCTGATCCCAAGCACTGCAAGCCACTGAGTTTATCTGACCTCCAGTGACAAGGATGCATCTAGGAGAAGTCCACACTTACTCCTTCAGAAGGAATGCAATCTCATCCAGAGCAGGCAACCTACTCAATTCCTGGATTCAAGAACCACCAATCCACAGTCTTATCAGGTTTCAGCTTCAGTTTGTTCATCCTCACCCAGTCCAGTACAGCATCCAGGCACTGCCCCAGTGCCTCTGCAGTTCCCATAACACGGAGAAATAGAGCTGATTTTCGTCAGCATACTAATACACTCAACCCCAAACTCCTAATGAATTCTCTCAACAGCCTAATACAGATGCTAAGCAGCATGGGAAACAAAATTGAACCCTGTGGCACCCCATAGCACAATGCCTATGAGGCTGAGCAGGAGCTCCCTAATGCCAATCTCTAAACCAACCTTGCAGACAGGAGCAGAACCATTGTAAAACAAGGTCTCCTACTCCCATCTACCAGAACTAGTCCAGTAAGATACCAAGATCAATGGTATCAAAAACTGCTGAGAGATCCAGGAATTGAACAGGTAGCACTATCCCTGTCCTTCCCCTAGCCTATAGGGTGGCAGTTATCACATACCTCTAGGTCTGTGGAGGTCCTCTTCTGGAAAATCCACCTGAGGTAGCGAGGCATTTACCACCCCCTGGGCCCACCGAGTCAATTCACACTGCTAGACCCTAAAAGCCAAGATGGGCAAAGATCAAGACTACATGTGGCAGGATGGACCAATTCAAGTATCTTGCCCATGTCATCAGATTGCAACAACTGAACCTGATCCCAGGCAAACTGATCAGCACTGGATACTTCCCTAGACTCTGCAATAACTGTGGCATCATGTTCTGAATGAATACGAACAACTTTCTGCTCAAAGTACCTGGCAGATATATCACAGCAGGTAACCAGGGGTTGTAAACCTGGCCTCGCTGACGCTGGCCCCAATAGGCTCTGCACCACTCATAAAAGTTCTGCTAAACAGTGTGTTGAATCTACAACAGAGGAGGCACAGTAAGTTCTTTTTGCCACCTTCACAGGTGCTGCATAGTAAGCACAATGAAAGGTCTTTGATAATTTTTGGTCATATTCATTGCATGGCCTAGGCAACTTGCACTTTAGCCTTTGCCCACCCTATTTCATTGCTCTTAGATCTTCTCTAAACCAAAATGAAATACAGGCTCCAGTGTACTGGAGTGGGTGCTCAGGACCAATTGTACCATTAGCCCTTTCCATCTCACCATTCTATACTGAGACCAAGGCCTTGACAGAATCACTAGCCCTGTCCATTGGAAAATCCCCCAGAACATTCACGAATCCTTCAGATTCCATAAATCTCTGGGGGTGGACCATCTTAATCACTCTCCACCCCTGCAGGAAGGTCTGGCACTGCCAAACAAAACTTCACATGGAAGTGATCTGATCATAACAATGAGGTTGTTATACAGCTCCTTAAAACTGAGTCATCCTCCATCTGTCCAACAGCAAAAACCAAGCGTATGGTAAATCCTGCCACATATGTTGGACCAATGATGTACTGAGACAGTCGCATGATTGTCATGGTAGCTGTGAAGTCCTGAGCAAGTCCTATCATGACAGCCTCAGGATGGCTGTTCATTCAGAATTGCTGTCAATGGGATGCTTACCCTGATACATTTATGCTGCTAGCTTCTTTAATGTCTTCAAAATAAATGTTGCTATTAAGATGATGTAATTTAACCAGTAAAATCATGTAATATATTAAAAGCAAGAGCTGTTAGTCAGAAGTCTTCATCCCACTTGCAAGCAGATGGTTCTATCCAACATGAGAGGAATTCCAGTCATACAGTGCATCTTCTTATTTTCTCTTCCCTACAACCACAGAAACCCACTCTACAACTCCTCCATGGAGTTGCTTAACCCTCAGGAGAAGAATAGGAGTCTGGATGAGTAGAATTGGTTTTGAGAGCAGCATCTGTTCCCCTGATAAACGGACAAAAATGGATTCAAACAGAGCTTGAAAAAGTCACTTTATTACATTACCGTCTTCAGAATCCCCATGATCATTCAGTCTGGAGGACTCTGAAGAAATGCAGTCTAGCAAAAAACTTTTCCAGGCTCTAGATACATCCCATAAAATGCATATGAAAAGACACAAAAGAGAGAACAATGTCTGGAGTACCATTATATACACAGGAATAAAGTGCTCTCATTTAGAAAGTGAGATCCTCATACTGAAGTAGGTTATCTATCTATAAGCAGATTGTTCCTTCTTCATTTTGACTGATACACAGCCAAGTGTCTTATGGGGAGGAGTTCAGGAATTAACTCAGTATTGTGGGGGTACTTCTCAACAGATGGTTCCCACAGTCCCTTACACCGAACACCACCAATTACCTGTTGGGTAAGACCAATCCCAAGTGCCTGCACATACACATACACTCCCAAAAATGTGATCTTTACTGTCAGCACAGACAGAGCTGACCATCTGTTCTGTGGGGGAGGATCTGTGTAGGTGGCCCTTTGTTACACACAAGAATATCTGGATTGGGACCTAGATCTGAAAGAAATTCATTTTGCCTCTCAATATGTGCAGCACGTTTGACAGTCTATAATCCCCTTGTTACAGTTTCCTATATACAAGTCCCAACTAGGCAAGTCACATTTATTAAAAGCAGCATGTCAAATAGTTCACAATTACAGACTATATCAATACAGATTATGCCAGATGGTAATGAGCCATACACAAGGAGCCATCCATCCAAAATAATCACACTGTTTTCCACAGAACTGTTGAAGAGGTTATGGTTTATTACACAGTACTCATTAGATATACTGTGCCAGCATTAGCAATTTTTCCTTCATTTGTGTCTCATTTCAGATTCTACTTCCACACGCATATTCAAATTAGTATACAAGGTTAAAACCATTATGGTCAGGAATAAAATTATTCCTTGCATTTTATCTTATAGAAATGGTGGAACAAAGGTCATTTAAATCTATTATTTTAAAATTTATTATGCAACAGAGATTATCAAGTGAAAAAAACAGAAATATACTATATTCCATATTACTATAATATGTTTATCAGGCATGTTTAGGCATGTTTATCAGGTCATTCAAAGGTGAACATTTTCAAGGTCTCCAGATCCCTTCAAGAAATAAGATATAACAAATAAAGGTTAGATGGTGATGGAGGGGAGGCTGATATGATAGTGAGGTCATGGTGTCTCTACTTTCAAAGCTGTAGAATGAAATTGGGTCAGCCTTCAAGTCTCATAATTACCTCCCCCACTATCCTGTATTTTGTAAGATCTAGCTCAACACATGCACATTTTGTGCAATGTTTTAGTTGAATTCAAAAAAGTATTACATTAATATAATTTTTAGAGTTTTTCTTACGTCCAAGATGACATTTGTCTGAATAGCATTTTCCCACTAAGTATAAAATGTTTTACACAGACAGATGTAATATTTGGATTGTTCTATCAAAGTGCCTTGAAACATTTAGGCCAGAAACTAACCAAAAGCTACTGAAAGTTACTATACTACCGTACTACTGAAACTTAACTGTAGGCTTTAACATTACACAAGATTGGCAAGAGACTGTACAAGGACAAAATCTGTGCTATTCAAGAGAAACTGAAACCTAATCTTCAAACTCAATGCTACAGGTTACATATGCAGCACGGTAATCTGATATCATGTCACCTGGATTTGCATTACTCCAAGGAGAAATGCAAATCTGGATGCAAGCAAAACAGGAAAAAAGGGACTTGTATGTGTACAAAGAAATGGTTACATTAAATTAAAAAAAAACAAAAAACAATGTAACATATCAGGTTCAATTGTTGTTCTGTAACGAATTTTATATGAAGGGTTGCAAGTATCAATCTGTGAGAATAATGGCAGAAACATCAGTAGCCCAAGTAGGAGAACTAGTTCAGAGCTTGGCCGTGGGTGCTTCCAATTAACCGTAATTCCTACTTCTTAAAAACGGGGGTCTAAAACCAAGGAAGCACTTGACAGGGCTATCTGCATCCTAGTGGAACACTTTTCATTCTGTATAAATTATGAACTAATTAAAAGCTGCTAATCAGACCCTCTCATCCAAAGACAATTCCAAGGAATTCAGCCAAGGTTGCTGAAAACCAAAAGCAGAATACACAGTTCAATACATTAAACGAAGAGTTTATTTTTAAATTATTTCCAAAGACAGTGATTGCAAGTCTGAGGGCAGGAACATTCCACCACTTCAGAGCAAAACAGGAGAAAGTCATCTCCTGTGTGCTTGCCATGAAGGCCTCCATGCATCATGGTATTTTTCAGAGGGCCTCTCCTAAAGATTTTAATAAACACACCTCCCTGCAACCACCACAGTTTGTATCATCATCATGTCAGTTGTGGTGGAAGCTTGCATATAATGGCCTTTCCCTTTCCCGAACAGAGACTTGCATTAAAAAAAAAAGGAATTGTGAAAACATGGGTGTGTGGACGTGGTACCCACTGCCAGTCATTATAAAAATACAATTTAAATTCTGATTTCATTAAAACTAATCGTTAAAACAATCTGTTCAATTCAGTTTTGGGCTGGGAGTAGGAAGGCAAAGGAGCTCTACAAAGAGGCTCTACACAAGCCTCTTGAAACTATGACCCTTAGGCATCTGCTGCACTTTTCAATAATTTTAGTATTTTAGATTGACTGAAAACTTGACCCAGAACAACAGTTTTTCATCATCATTGCAACATTTCAAAAATACTGTAATAGGCTGAACAGCTGACTGGCCTCTGCACAAAACTGTCATTGAAAAGCTAAGACATGTTTCCAAAATCCAATACAAATCCTACATTGTATATACAATGCCCATTTAAGTGTACAATGTAGATTGTACCATGAAATGTACAATGTACAATTGATTGAAAACTTTTTTACAATTACTTTCAGCAAATCAAAAGAAAATGGGAACTTACTAAAGATGAGCATACAATTACATGACCACACAAATTCTGGCTCAAATATAATTTGTAAAAGCTGGATATTATAAACAAAATATTTCTTTTACTTTCCAAAAGGTAAACCACAAAAAAAGGTCATCTGGCTCTCAAATTTATCACTATTTGTGACTACAGCCTTGCATACAGAACAGTCAGATCTGCATTTGAGACTCAAGCCTGGAAAACTCAGCTAGATACATACTTTTCAGTGACTGTATGAGACAAACTGAATGAAGGTAAACAGATTCCCATTAATATGCATTGCCAATTATGTAGAGACACCACCAAACCTGTGAACAGATGCTCATCTGTCCAAGTGTTTCCCTGAAATATTTCTACACAGCTTTAAAATATATATAGCTACACCAGTGTAGCTGGAAAGTGACAACACAAATGGCTTCAGTTCTAACAATGCAGAAAGAAAAATGTATTTTCAAGTATAAGTGGCAGCTGATTTCAAAATATTGGTTTCACTCCTCAGATCAAAAAAAAGGAAATGGCTGAAAATCATTTGATATTGCAAGAGTCAAATGCATGATGGGAAGCACATTAAAAATTTTAAAAATTGCTTTATCCATTTTGCAATGAAAAATTGCTTTATCTAAATAATGAAAGCTTTCATTACTGCAGTAAATTACAGTGGCAGCCATAACTGATTGTGGGCTCTTGTGCAAAATATATTGCAGAAGTGCTCCCAATGTACGCGGAATATACACTAATACTCACTACACCTTCTGGCTTTTTTATTTGCTGAGGCCTCATAAAAGTGTAACACTAATATGGGATTTGGAAGCATAAAATCAATATGCCTTTATCAGACCCCGCCAAAAATCATACAGTCCTCTTTCAGATCAAGGATCTCTGTGGGAGTTTCCCCACTCCACCTTATCAAGCTCCCTAAATGCACACAGGATATAAGGCTCAAATCCCAATCAAATCCCAAACATCTTAACCTGCTTCACAGGATTGTTGTAGGGACAAAATGTGTGTGTGTGTATGTGAATGAAAGAGAGGAAGGGGGAGAGAGAGAATGTGTGTATGTATTTAGCTCCAGGAGACAAAGTGAAACTGCAATTAAAACAGTGACAGAAACAACATCCTCTAACGCAAAATAGTGCCTTGCACTGGCTTTCAGGATGTCTCACGTAGGTTGCAAAACTGTACACATTCGCCTAGATTAACTCCTATTGAACTTAAAAGCACTTACTTCTCAGCACATATGCATAAAACTGTAGTATCGATGCAAATATTATTTGCTAGAACCAGACTCTTACACAGTAAAGCTGTCAATAGATTTTTGAAACTTCTGGACCTCTAGTAGGTAAGGGAAGTCATACTTCTGTTCCTATCTCACTGTGCACCCTGATCCTTACTCACAAGTAAGTTCAATTACATTTAGTTGTATTTTTCCCCAGGAAAGCATTTGAATTGCCTTAGTGTCACTTTACATGTGCATAAAGGGGTGGAATTCCTCAAACACATAGAGTAGATTTGTGACAACTGAAGGGTAGGAAAGAAGCTGTGTGAAAAGAGGCTGAGCTTGATCCTTCTAGCCCAGTTAAAATGTAAGGGGGAAGTAAGAACAGAAGTTGCTTCTTCTGAGAAGTTAAAGGAAAGGGTTGGCATTCTGCATGTCTTTGGAAATCCGGGCTGAAGAGGGTTTAGGCTTCCTCTCTTCCTCGTCCTTCTTATCTAACATGGGAGGGACATGAGCTATACCCTATACCCCTTCTTCTTCCACTATCTTCAAAATCCCTAAAACTGATTGAAGCACTTCATTAATGCATTTGGTGATTAAATGATACAGTAGAGTCCTGGTTATCCGACCCAAACGGGCGGCCGCAGTGTCAGATAACCGAAAGGGTCGGATTACCCGGACGCCCGCGGCAGCCACCATTTTGGGGGGGTGTCGGGGGGCATGTCAGGGCAGGCCTGGGGGCATGTCGGGCCGTGTCTGGGGGCGCAGAAATGCCCACAGCCACGCCCCAAGGCCGTCGCAACGTCGGTTAATCCGGATGGTCGGATAACCGAGCATCAGATAAACGGGACTCTACTGTACTCCCTTTCCATCACATGAAGCCCTTTTTGCAACAGGTAGAGAACAAGAAGTGACTTGTTCCCACTAAGATTTGCTTAGAGAGATTTTCCTTTGCCTTCCTCTGAGGCTGAGAGAATGAGACCTGCCCAAGGTCACCTGGTGTCTGAGCAGGAATTTGGATCCAAGTCTCCAGAAGCCCTTGATAAATAAATAAATATTTGAATATTTAAATCTAAATTTAAATCTTGAGTTATGTATTGGGGATCACCAGAAACAAAGTGTATTTACAGGGAGTCCCTGGTAAAGAAAAGGTTAAGAACCAGTAGTGTGGAGCATGGAGAGAGCCTTCATGAGTTGACTGACCTTGCTACTTTGCTCTCCTTGCATCCATTTTTTCCAAAGCTTTCTTTTCCCCTGGAATAACTGGGAAAAAAAATTATAAAACATTTTCTTTTAGAACAAGTAAAAAAAAAAATAAACAAAGTGTGTACATATTTACTGTCCCCAAATCATTTCCAAAAACTACATAAAGGGAAAATATTGTTCTGAAATAACAAACTGACCTTTAATCTCTAAAATGTGATAATAATTTTTTAAAATTTTTCTTTCATGTTTCTAGGGGGAAAAACTTAATTGTTCCATGGCTCCAAAATTTTCAGAAAATAAATATAGACTCATAGAGTTGGAAGGACCTCAAGGGCCATTGAGTGCAACTCCCTGCCATGCAGGAATCTCTAGTCAGTGTATTATAGAAAATTTCCACAACACTAGAATGATTCAGTATGTAAAGATTTTTCTTTCCTCAGTTTGAGAAGTTATCTCAAATGCATATCTGTTTTACCATACAAAAAATAGGCAAATCCCCTTTCAAAAAACATACAAAGCAAAAGGCTTCCTCTTCTAAGAGTGTAAACCCATTTGCAATGTACATTTTCTTTAAACCTCTAACTTCCTGAGCATCCATGATTGGCTCCACTAGTTTCCAGTACTGATAGAAGGTTCAGTTTCTGAGAATAAAGTTAAAAGTCTGAAATATTAAAAAATAGGAAATAATGAAGGATATAGAATTCAGCTTTGAGAGAACATGCATTCATTAGTAGGCAAAGCACAGAAAATATGTGGGAGTGGGTGTGCGTGTGGGGAGGGGACTCTATTTGTATTGAGAGTGCCCCAAATTTATTTCATGATACTTTGAGCCCTCTAACATTTGAACTTGCTTGGAAGAGATTTCTTCAATTTCCCTCCCCTCCCCCCATGGCAATTCCCCTTATCCATGTGCTTGCTTCCTGTGCTTTTGGCAAAACGTAACCATGAAGCAGATGGATCTTCCTATGTACATGCAGCGGTGCTAAACAGTTAAAGGAGATGGCAAGCTGCCTCTGAGCCCTTGCCCCATCACCAGGTGTGCTGCTATAATCAGCAGCAGGGAAGGGATAGGAAAAACTCCTCTGAGCCAGGCAACTGCTGCTGCCTCTGGGACAGGATCAGACTAATCAAATGCATTTTGGAATGTTGCAGTCAGCTAATTTCTATTATCAAGGCTGATTCCCTGGCACTTTTTTTTCTTCAGAGAGAGGGACATTATTTATTTTCAGCATCTGTAAAAGTCTTTCCTGGTGCATTGAAGCCTTTGTCAGCTAGGAAACTGACTTGATTTTCAGTAGGAAAAATGGTTTTCTTTCCTTCAACCTTACATATTGCCATTCCACAGGGAAATGCAAATAATGCTGTTTATTTTGACATAAATAGATATGCAAAACCAAAAATATTAATAAAAAAATGTAAGTGCAGCCTTTTTTTAAGCACTAGCCTGGTAACTGTAAGTGATACAGAGTCACAGAAACTATGCACCCTATGCTCAGCAGAAAAATCAGGCAGGCAACCAAAGGAAGGAAATCCCTTCTTACAAATCACACCAAGCATGAGAACGCAGTAAGGTGCTACATGGAATGATGGTACTCTTCATTCCTTCCAGGGAGTCCAGAAATAGGAGCAGGGGCAGAAGTCTTAAGAGCATCTGAGAAAGTAACAAGATTGGGAAACTGGAAGGTAAGATATAAGCAAGAGAAGTCATAGACCAATGTTGATAATGCAGGTCTGCTGAGAAAACAGAATTTTTCCAATGGGGGTTCACATGAATAAGTTGGCATATGTAACATAATTCTGTGTAGGCTGGGTGCATGGGCATATTTCTGCAAATGTTTCTGCCCTGCTTCCACATTGTAATTCAACAACTAAATACATTACATGTGAGTGCTTCCTCATATACATAAATCTGATACATGAATCGTACAAGATTGCCCTTGTGGCATGAAAGAGATGTTTCACATGTCAACTGCAGTTTCAAAGCACTCCACCCTGGGATCTCTTCAGGCAAAGTGGTGACCTCTGCATAAGTGCCTTTCTTTGCATAAGCTACAGTTATTGACCCTACACAAGTTCTATTGGAGGGGTGAAAGGACTAAGAAAGAGTTACAGGGTTTGGAGCAGAGAAGGACCACTATGAGGAGTTTGAGGGCCATTTTCCACAGGACTGACTCTGAATTGCACCACTTCCAGAAATACTGGAAGTCACAGAAACTAACTTAGGACTTAAAGCAAGGTGCAGGTGGCTTCCTCACTTTGTTTTAGCTAAGAAGTGTATTCCCTGCAGGCTTCTGGCACATGAGTTTCCATTTTTAAAAAAGAAAGGTTTTTTCCCCAGCTATGGGTGGGGGATAGTTCTGCCTGAAATCCAAGATCACCAGTGAAGGTCCTGCTATATATCCCACCATTCTGTGAGGCTAGACAGTGTGTGTATGTGACAGACCTCTCTGCGTGGTAGCAGCTCAACTGTGGAACTCCCTTCCAAGGAAGGCCAGGCTGGCTCTACTCCTTCTGAGATTCCAGCGAGCAATGAAGAAAATTATGTTTTGCAAGATGTTTTGCTCTTAAAATTAGGAGTGCCTTCTCTGGCTATTTTTAAAATTGTCCCATTTTAGAACTATTATTTAAAGAAGTTTTAATTATTTTAAATTGGTTTTAAGTTATTCATTTAATGTTTTTAAAGCGTTGTATCCATTGTGCATCACACTGGAGGGGCTGAGGGTCAATAAATAAAGAAAGCATTTGCTGGTTCTTAATAGGGACATTGCTTTTAAGGTAGTTTGATCACATTTTTACCTTTGTATACTTTTAGTGATATGAATTTTTATCTGTATCTGTTTAAACTTTTGTTAGCTGCCTGAATCTCAGGCCTGGGAAAAAGATTGGCTAAAAATCAATCAATCAATCAGTCAGTCAGTCAGTCAGTCAGTCAGTCAGTCAGTCAGTCAATGCAACAACAAAACACAACTGTAAAGCTTTGGTCAGTCTCTCTCTCTCTCTCTCTCTCTCTCTCACACACACACACACACACACACACACACAATTCCCAGAAAAATTTCCTTGGATAACTATGACCACACTGTATGAATTCAAGAGAAGTGACAATAAATAGGACCGATCATTCTGGCTGCCAGTTCCAGAGCTCTGTGTTGCAACTGGGGAGGCTGTCACATCGTGAGCTTTTGCAGAGGTAGATGAGACATTAAAACACATTCACATGTTAATGTGGATTTCTTCTTCTTGTTTTTCTTGTTCTTGTTCTTCTAAAGACAACTGAATGGGATCCTGATCAGAAAGAAATATGTTGGAAGGAGACTTAACCCTTCATACTGGCTTTGCTGCAGTCCTGAAAAAAATTGCAATATATTCCCCCTCTTCTGTCAAAAACTCCTATTGCTTCAGGAAAAAAACTGCTACCGTCTAGCCTTATGCTGCCTTCACCATTGTCTAGAAGCTAAGAGTAATACAAATATAAACATTTTTAACCACCTTCTTCCCAATGAAGCCATTTTGTGAGGGCAACCATGACACTGAAATATATTGTCAGAATCTGGGGAAGGTGTAGGGTTAAATATTTCTGCCCCTTGTAATTAGCTGTGCCTCGAGATGTATGCCACTGACAACATATATCTCAGTTAAACGCCAACACTGCTGAAGAGCGAGATTAGGCCAGCAAGACCCACAAGAAAAAAATGTGCCCTAACGTGCAACAATACAGGCTAGAATTCATTGTTATAGCCTGTCATTACTATAACTGAAAGTCAAAGACCAATTAACAATCCCATTAATAAGATATATTACCACAATATATGCAGCTGAGACCAGCCTAGTCCTTGTGCTCAACTGGCTTTTCTGAAATGATCTTGTTTCTGGGAGCTGCAGCTGTTTCTTCATAGCTACACCTTTCAAAAACTTGTACTCATGCTTTATTCCACCTAGTACTGTAGTCATGCAAATATTGCCTCTCAGTTGACCACCAGCTCTTAACAGATAAACCACACAGGTGAACTGCTAGAGTTCTGAGAGAATGAATATCAATTTAGAACTACGGTGGCTTACATTGAATTCTGAAAAGAAAAGGTAAGTAATGGAAACCATACCCTTTTGGAGTGAAAATTCCTCCAAAGTCTGGGACCTAATTTCTGGCACTTACATCTGTTAAGTAACATGGAGAAGAATATTGCTTTCTGGACACTCACAAATAAAGATATCTAGAAGTCAAAATACTTTTTTCTGTATCCTTCTGGACCTCCATCCTCATTCTGCCCTTTCTGTTCTTATCCCACCTCTTGTTGAAGCATTCTTTGTTGCATTTAAACCCCAGACTTTCAGTCTCACTAAAGGGTACCAAGCCAATTAGCTTTATGAAAATGAAACTAGCTTGTGTAAATGACATAACTGGAATTGGAATCACCCTAGCCTCAACATTGGACTTACCTGGTATAATAGTGTGTGTACTTATAATTATTTACTTTCTCTCTCTCCTCACTAGCCCTTAAACAAGGACAGCCGTTACCTATACTATTTTGACATTTTCTCATAATATGGCATATGAGTTCTGATCATGAGCAGAAGACAGATTTGGAAATCCACTGACAAAAATTCTTCTAGAATTATCTTTTAAATGAAGGTGGAGGAATGGTAAGTATGCTGAAACAGAAGAGAACTCAACCATAAACCTCTGAAGTCATGTCTACCCAGAACTTTCTCACAGTTTTAACAGAGTGAATTTAAAACAGCTCAGTTAACTCAAAACATGTTATACATTGCAATGACTTTATTTTGACATTTTCACTACCCCAAATTGCTGTCTTCAAAATTCTCCATATAACAGAAATCAAATAAACGCAAACGTAACAGTACTTATAAAACACCTAGGTCAAGATCCTAGATGGATGTCTTATACCTCCCTTTCCTCTGGTAGGCAGAACCCACCTCTCTTGAGCAAGCCCCCCCCCATAGCCATTTAGTGGCTGAGTAAAAATGGAGGACAGCCAGACAACTTCAGGCTGTCTAGAGTAGGACACATGAAGATCATATTATCCTCCAGGATGCCTTCTTCTTCACTGTACTTCTGGCTGTATGTATGTATTTATTTATTATATTTATAGGGCGCCTTTCTCTCAGGATTGGGACCCAAGACGGCTTCCATCAATAAATACCAATTAAAAGCACAATTAATAAAATTAAACAGATTAAAAACACTTAAAAACACTAAAAACATTTAAAACAGCTAAAAAACATTAAAAGGATATATAACTTGAAAACAGTGCTAATTAATAAGCTACTCAGCCAAAGGAAAAGCTTGTTTGAAGAAGAAGGTTTTTGCCTGTCGCTGAAAGGAGAGCAGGAAAGGGGTTGTCTAGTCTCCTATGGAAGAGAGTTCCACAGGGTGGGAGCAACCACTGAGAAGTCTCCCTCCCGTGTCCTCACCAGGCAAGCCTGGGATGGTGGTAGGACAGAGAGAAAGCCTTCCCCAGCAGATCTTAAAGTTCTAGCTGGCTTATACAAGGAGAAACAGTCTTTCAAATGGCCTGGACCTAGGCTATTTAGGGCTTTATAGGTCATAACCAGCACCTTGAATTGTGCTTGGAAACGAACAGGTAGCCAGTGGAGCTGTTTTAACAAGGGAGTTATGTGCTCCCTGTAACTGGCCCCGGTCATCATTCTTGCTGCCGCATTTTGAACCCGCTGAAGTTTCCGAACAGTTTCCAAAGCTAGCCCCACATAGAGCGCATTACAGTAGTCCAACCGAGACGTAATCAAGGCATGTGTCACTGAAGCCAGATATGACATCTCAAGGAACAGGTGCAGCTGGCGCACAAGTTTTAATTGTGAAAATGCACTCCTGGCCACTGCTGAAACCTGGGCGTCCAGGCCTAGGAGAACACCCAAGCTGCAAGCCTGAGATTTCAGGGGGAGTGTAACCCAATCCAGCACAGGCAAAATCTCTATTCCCTGATCTGCCTCTCGACTGACCAGCAGCATCTCTGTCTTGTCTGGATTAAGCTTCAATTTGTTTGCCCTCATCCAGTCCATTACTAACAGCAGACATTGGTTCAGGACTGAAACAGCTTCCCTGGAATCAGATGGAAAGGAGAGATAGAGCTGGGTGTCATCAGCATATTGATGACACCGAACCCCAAAACTCCAAATGACCTCTCCCAGTAGTTTCATGTAGATGATAAACAGCATGGGGGACAAAACACAGGCCAACAGCCAGAGAGTCGAACAGGAGTCCCTCAGCACCACCTTCTGAGTTCTCCCCTCCAGGAATGACTGGAACCGCTCCATGACAGTTGCCCCCAAGGCCCATCCCAGAGTGTCAGCCCAGAAGGATACCATGGTCAATGGTATCAAAAGCTGCTGAGAGGTCATAGAATCATAAAATCATAGAAATGTAGAGTTGGAAGAGACCACAGGGGCCACCCAGTCCAACCCCCTGCCATGCAGGAACACCCTCAAAGCACTCCCGACAGATGGCCATCCAGCCTCTGCTTAAAAACCTCCAAAGAAGGAGACTCCACTACACTCCGATGCAGCATATTCCACTGCCGGACAGCCCTGACCTTCAGGAAGTTCTTCCTGAGGTTCAGGTGGAATCGCCTTTCCTGCAGCTTGAATCCACTGCTCCTTGTCCTGGTCCAGCAGAACCAACAGAGACACACTCCCCCTGTCTAGTTCCCAACATAGGTCATCCACCAAGGCGACCAAAGCTGTTTCCGTCCCATAACCAGCCCCAAAGCCAGACTGAAATGGGTCTAGATAATCCGTTTCACCCAGAAACCCTTGGAGCTGGGAGGCTACCACGCACTCCAGAATCTTGCCTAAAAAACGGATATTGGAGACTGGCAGATAATTATTCAGGATAGTGGCATCCAGGGAGGGCTTTTTTAATAGTGGGCTCACCACAGCCTCTTTTAAACATGCTGGGAACTTAACCTTGCTGCAGTGAGCATTCACCACTCCCCTTATCCAACCAGTCAGTCCCCCTCTGGCTGCTTTCAGGAACCAGGAGGGGCAAGGGTCAGTATATATGTGGTGGCTCTCAGCCTCTCCAAGGATCCTATCCACATCCTCAGCTTGTGCAAAGTGAAATGAATCCATTAAAACAGGACAAGCAGGTGCCAAGATTACATTTACTGGACCTGTCTCAACTACAGCATCCAAGTCAGAGTGAATCTGAGCAATTTTGTCTGCAAAGTGTCTTGCAAAT